>PITA01002310.1:102441-107441 GCA_004023965.1 Spilogale gracilis
TCTCTCTCTCTCTCTCTCTCTGTCAAATAAATAAATAAAATCTTTAAAAAAAAATATTCCAGGAATAAAAGCAATATGAAAAAATATTGCATCATCACAAGTTGATATATAAGTCCATGAGCTTTGTTAAGCTCAATGTTCTTTAAAAGACCATCTTAATTCTTTTATAAATACCTTTTCATTTTCTACCCACCAACCCCCACATGCTATACACACATGTACACACAATACAGACTAGTCCACAGTCTGGGCTTCATCCTATTTCACATCTGAATTCTGAACCTGACCAAAGTTAGACAATTTGCACTTACAGTAGCCACAGGACTCTCAACTCTACTGCGTATTAAGTATTAAAAAAAAAAAAAAAAAACTAACACAATAGTATGAAGCACTATATGCGACCCAAAGGGCTAATTTACAAGGACAGCAGGACACATTCCTAAATTTTTAAGGTTTTGAATATGCAAAGTCTCAATATACAGATGTCACAACTCAAATAAATTAAAAATAATTCGACACCTAAAACCCCTTCATCACCATTTAAAGAGTTTCCATATTTTCAGTACCTTGTCAAACATACTCAGGAACTGTTTCTGATTGTATCTCTTCATCTTCACTTGACAAAGTACTCTCTCTTCCTTTTGTGACTTCTCTAAATTTTGCTCTGGAACAGAACGGGCTTAGAAAGGAAAGGTTTTCCAGAATTCTTAGGATCTGCCAAATTCTGGAGGCAAAGGTTATAATAACCCTAATATCCAACAAAACAAAAGCACCCAAACCGGGTTACCCTAGCACCTTAAATCTGCCCTTAGACAGGGGAGGCACTATATAATCATTGGTTATTAGATGCCAGGTATGATCTGAGCACTCCTTAACCCCTACAAAGGCATTAGGCGGTCTTTACTATGATTATCTCTAGCTTATGGATGCAGAAATGAAGTCCCAAAGAGGTAAGTCCAGTAAATGACAGAGCTGGGATTCAAACCCAAGCAGTCTGGCTCCAAAGTCCATGCTCTTCATCACCACTGTTGTTCATGCCTCTGTACTCTGCTTTTCTAGAATCTGAACTCCTTAACAATTACATCTGTGTATTACGTACTTCATATTCACAATTATTCACTGGCCCGTAGTTTATCCTCACTGCTGAGAAGAGCCTCTAACACTGATTATGGTCATTCCTATGCTTGAAGAGTTCAGATTGACAGACAAATAATACAATATAAGGAGTCAATGTTGCAAGCGTTCTCCAAATGCTGAGACAGAGTGACTAACTCACTCAGAGCCAGTTTCACAGAGGAAGTGATATAAGCAGGGTAATTAATGCTGAACAGAAGTATACCTGGGGAGCAGGAGGGAGCCTGAGGAAGGATCTCAACCATAAAAACAGCTTGGGTAAAAACAAAGGCGGGAGAAAGCAAACCATGCTGGGAAATGGTGAGGTGTTCTAGGACTGCTTATAAAGTGAGAAACCAGGCTGGAGTCAAGGTCAGACTGTGAAGGGCCTGAAATCCAAGTTTTAAGAAATTTGAAGTCAATCTTGAAGTCACCAGGGAAGCAGTAAGAGTTCTGAATGAAGAGAAATGTGACTTGAAATAGGTTTTAGAAAGCTATCTCTGGCCATCTTAGAGAGGAAAGTATTAAAAGATCACTGGGTTGTAGGCCATAAGGAAGAGTCCACAGAAGAGATACTGGATGCTGAATGCAGAGGGAAACAGCAGACTGGGGAGCAACTTAGGAGGGATAATGAACAAGATTTGATGACTACAGACTTGCCTAGACAACGGTTACATGAGACTAAAGTTAAGACTCAGACTACAGTGCTCAAAAACAGCCACAGTCCACTTACTTATAACTACTGAGTACCTCACAAGAAACAAGACCATCCAATAGTATTCACAGATGTCTAAATCTAGTGGAGCTTTTTTGGAGCCAGAATAAGACCAGGAGAACACTTCTAATAAGAATGTGTAAGTAAGGATTGCATAATTACCATTTCCTGGCATTAGATTCAAGTAAGTAGTAGTACAACGTAGCTGCATAGCTTGGCGTGCTTTCAGAAAGAATGGCTCAAAAAGAATTTGTCTTTTTAATGAGTTTCTTCTATATAACTGTAACAGCTGGGGAGTGACCAAATTGGGAAGAAATCTTCAATTTAAAAGAAAAGCCTTAAGTCAGTAAATGTATCAATTTTTCAACTGGGTTTAGTCAAATGTTTACAGTTTTGAAATACAGTTTTCATTAAGAAGCCAGTCCAATCCCATCCCATTCTTAAATTCACCCTTTTCTGGAAATGGGGGGAGGGGGGACACTCACGATAGATATGGTAGAATAGCAGCCCTTATAAACAAGTGGTTTCTCTTCAGCGAACACTTTAAAAAGCATGAATTTTGACATTTGTCCATGGTGATAAATTTGACTTGTAGTAACACAGGGAGAAATAAGAAGCAACATGTGACAGATTTTTTAGGATTACTGTTTAACCATCCATGAACCTATACTTGAAAAAAACATTAAAACCAAGCCAATCATCAAGAACAGGCCACTTTTAAACATATATACAAGGAAGGAGATGTTTAATCTGGGATGCATTTATACTTCTGCACTCTACAGTGAATCTTTTCGAAGTCTGTACTGTGGTTCATCAAAATGGCTGCATTTCATGGCATTTGTGCATACTGGTGCACTTCTTGAAGAAAGCTGCTTCAGCAGGGCACTCTGTTACTATTATGCTAAACAATATACTCCTAGGGTCTGAAGAGATTGAGAGTTTATATCTGTGGATGAGAAAATTACATTTCTATCTACAATGCCGAACTACCAAGTTACCAAGAAGTATGGAAACTGACCTTTTTGAACAAGAGGTGCGAAAATCCAAAAATCAACAGTGACTCGTGGGAAAGCATATCTAAAACAAACTTAAAAGGTGATCTTCCTTAAGCGCAGCTTCAAGACTTTCCCACTCGGATTTCTCTATAACACTCTTCTTAACTCCACTTTCTTCTACGGCTTCATAACACAATGGACAAGAAACTGTAGGAATGTGATTACATGGTGGCATCACTACCCTTAGTTTTTGGGGACATCCCCAATTTCTGATCATGCCACCGTGCTACAAACCAACAAAATGACCTGAACGTGCATTACCCTTGTAGCCTACTAGAGAGTAAGGTCCTTCAGAGGAAGGGTGGAAATCTACTTTTTCTCTCTTCTTCTTTACCTAGTATGGTGCCTGGCTCACATTCTGCAGATACTCATTCAGTCTCTCATTCAATTAATGCATAAAGTCAAATCTACTCTCCCAGTTTCTACCACCAAAAATAGACACTAAAGGGCAGCCACTTATAAGTTAGTCTGTTTAAGGTCAGGTTGTAGAGCCATTTCAAAGTGTGATCCACTTGACCCTTTTATAAGTAAATCCTCTCAATGAGATTCAAATGAATCGATAAATTCTGTCCCACGTATATGGCATCACAAAAAGTTTCGAGAACCAAACCTGAGCTCGCCATTTAAAGTGGACCAAATCTGAGCAGTTTGTATGAGCAGATTGGAAGTATGACAGCACCCACACTTTGGAGAAGAACACAGAGAAAAAAGAAAGCTCAAAAGTTTCTAAGAGAAACCAAGGTCTGATTCCATTCCTTGTGAGCTTGGTGAATGCAAGGACCGAAGGACCACAAACCCGAAGTCTCAATTCCAACTTGAAGATTCTACAGCTTCGACAAGTCTCTAAAGAAAGACTAGAAGAATCTTTCTGGAATCAATGTCACATTTTATACAAACCAGGTACACTGCTACTTATGGTTCTCTGCCTAATAACAAGGAGAAAAATCAGATTTTATCATTTCTTTTAAATTTTGTGTGAATATTACACATGTATGTCATATTATACAATGTCAGTATGAGACTTGCTTTCATAGTAATGGAAAATTTAGGTGCTGTGGATTTTATCCGTAATTTTCTTATTAGATAGTTTTCTTTCAATGAATCAGGGCATGAACACGTTTTGAATAGAAATGTTTAGTCTCTGGCTTACTGAGATTTAGAAGAAAATAACGTGAAAGTTTTCAAACACAGGAGCTCACCAAAAGAACAAGGCTATCACCAGCATACAAGCAGCAAGTCTTGATTAAATATTATCCCTGTTGTCTTTCTAACCATAATCTTCCAATCCATTTACATAGGTTAAACTAGGAATAATTTGTGAGCTTAAGAAATGTTTTCTTTAGAGCATACCTGAAGTATGAACAGATGAAAACTCCATATTTAAGCAATTACAGGCAACTCACAAATGCCAATTTCCATCACAATTAGCCTAAGTTATGCAACATATTTTTGTTCCTTTTTAGTATATGGGTGATGTATGTTTTTATAATTTGCTTAACTGCCTATAGTGAAATTTTAAAATCACATAGACCATATAAAACCATAAAAGAAAGGGTACCTTTTTATTTTTCCCAATGTACCATGTTTCTACATTGCTTATAGAGTTTGTACAAGCAACACTGTTAGTTTCTATATAAAGATTTCCATAAAATTTTTATAGTTTCTATAAATGCATAAAGATTGTTGGTTTCATTATAACCTCTGTTTCAGTGCCAGTGGAAAGAAAAATTACCTGCAACTCTAAACAGCGAACTATATATACAGAGTAAGTGAGTGTGCTCAGACCTCTATTCAAAAAGCTCTAATAAGACACTCGCTATATTTCATCAAAACATACATGAGCGCACTGGAGAAGCAACTTCTAGTACACTCACCTCTGAGCACCACTCCTGGAACAGACAGGCTATAAAAAGTGCAATTGTGAGAACAAATTATTAATTCTACATGTTTTAGTACAAGACGTAAGCATATTATAACTAACATGTTTTAAAATGGTATGTGTAATGCCTATTATACTTGACATATTACAAGGCTATTTATGGAAATCTTCTCTCTGATAGGTTACCATAGTTTTGCTCCAAATTATGCCACAGTACGTGTTATAATTACTAAAGGCT
>PITA01002310.1:112441-165495 GCA_004023965.1 Spilogale gracilis
CTGTTTAAAATGGAATTACTAAAGGGGGTCATTTGATTTTTCCATCATAATTGCAAGATAATCCACTGCCATCGTCTGTAAACCAATACAGAAGTGTACTAATTAAATGCTATTAGCACTCCATTTGCTATTGATTAGGAAAACATTCAATCTTTACTAATAAGAGAAAGAGATCTGGTTCCTCAGAGACACATTATGGGGAGTGGTAAGAATAATATGTATTTGAGAAGCCACGTATCAATGCAAAAGGCTCATGGAAAAAGACAGTATTTGAGGGGGTCCCCTCACACACTGATTACAAAATATACTACTCGGTTTCTTACTATCTTTTAAAAATCAACTTCTCTGTGAGAATGAATCTATATAAAAGTGAAAACCCTCCAAATCACAACACAAAAATGTAGTCAATCTTTCTGCAGTGAAGACTCAAAAAGGGGAAAAACTAAGGGCCTATTCACATACTACATTTAAATCCTAGAAATGTGAGTTTTCAAGTCATTAAAATCGGTGGATGTTATTTTTCAAAACCCAAGGCTAATAACAAAAACAGGAGCATTCAAAAAGGCATACCAAAAGGGCAGAGCTTCCAAAAACGGGTGGTGCAAAAGAGGTGAAACTATCTGGAGACCATTTCCACTCTTGAGGCATCTTCTGGTTGACTTAAAAACAGGGGATCAATTTTTTTCCTTACTCTCATCTACAAACACTCAGTGGGAAAAAGGACCTGTCTAGACTGTGACCAGGAGAATGCTGGAGGGATCCCCTCAATGCAGGGCTGCTGGTGCACCAGAGGAAGAAGCTATTGCTTCTCTCTGGCCGGAAAGGGCTGAAATCACACAAGGACTTGGCCCACTTGGGACAGGAGGCCAAAGGGCACTAATGGCGTGGCATGAAAAGCACCAACCAGGTGTACAGATTTACAAGATGTAAATAAAGAGACAACCAGATGCCTAACACACCTCTAAAATTGTGCTTACTGTTGGGTTGGGGATGGGGGGAACCTAAATTAGAGGGTAACAGTTATAATTCCTAAAACACAGGTAAATCACCCTGGTGCAGAAAAAACTGGTATTTTGGATTTAAAATTTGGTCTCAAGATTGAAAAAAAAAAATGTACTTGTAAGCCACTGAGGGACACAACACAGTAAAACAGAAGTTGGGAAAGACAATAAATAAGGCCTATTCTTTTTCTTCCAACTGTTACATGGTTAACACTTACTCTTCAACCAGAAACTTTGTAGAGAAATGACTCGGTATAAATCTTTAATATTATGTCTTCTTGCAGTAGTTTGTGCTTCTCAGGAACCACAAATACCGATGGAAACCAAGACAGAATAAAACCAAAGATTGCTTTTTTACCACCATTTTGTGAGGGGATGAATGTCAGAAACCAAATTTATGATACATTCTTCAATTTCAAAAAGTTTCTTGTTTATAGGTGGGAGAAGGAAGGTTTTTACACCTTTAGTCCACTATGTTAATAAGAAACTATATTAATAATTAAGTTATTATAAACATGCATTTTATTCATATATGCAATATAGTAGAATTTTAAAAAGAGAAGAAAACATGGATGAAAAGAAATCCACTTATATTTTAACATACCGAAGGTAAAGATGATGGGATGCCATGATGGGAGGCATGGAAATCATACTACCCTAGGAACTGTCTCAGCGGTAGGCACCACAATCATCAACCAAATTCCTTCAACTGTTCTAAGACTCAGCCCAGACTGAGATTCCAGATTTTACAGAATCGTGTTCCAAGATAATACATGGATTACTCTTTACTATGATCCAAGCATAAGGCCTGTAATTTCCTTTAAGGCCCTGAGGCAAAAGCAAACTTCATGGGTTCTTAACAATCTCTAAAGCAATATTTACAAAAAAGGGGGAGGGGGGAGGCACGATGCTTTTTAAAAAAACAAATCCCAACCTACAAAGTTCCACTCAATTCGCTCAAACATCCAATCTGATAGTTTTATAAACTATAATTTTAAAATGATTTTAAAATAATTGCCAGAAAAACTGAAAACAATTTGAGTTTTCTTAAAATGTCTATTTTGCACAGTGGGTTGAAATCATCTTTTTTCACTGAGTTGATCACAATGCCATAATGTCACCAAAATATCGACATTGGAAACATCTGAGTTTAAAAGGTCCAAATACAATCTGCTTTTCTCAAGCAACACAACACCCGCCTTACTAACAGTTTCAGCATGGCACATGTACAAAACCTAGCACCCTGCAGTTAAGCAAACCGCCTTTAAATTTTCTGTCTGGCAGCAATCCACTTGCGTGTCTGTATGTTTTTACAAGTACTCTATGTATTTCATTGCATCAGCTGCATTTCTTTGAGTTTTAAATGGTCTGGGAACATTTTATGAAATGTTCTATATCTTTATATGGAAAATAACGTACACTGGAAAAGTGTGCATCGGTCTAATATTTATATATCTATTTCTTTATCCACCATGCAATACTATAATTGCTAATGTTCCAAAACACCTTCTCACATTCGCACCCTACCGCCAAATGCAGTGTCACCAAAGAGCTAACTTTCAAACAAAAATCTGCAGATCAGAGAACTACCAAGGAAAAAAGCAACAATTTGCTTAGGCAATTGGCAGTAAGAACAGAGTCATGGGCGTATATCAAGCTTTTTCTCTAAGAATTGCCCCTCTGACAGAAAATTAAGAACATTCCTTTTCCTTCTCTCTCAGCAACTTCCTCCAGATTTGAGTAGTAGTTTCTTAAAATTAAAAATCAATTTCATCATCTCCCAGGAAAATACAAAAATGTCATTATTTAAAATGTCTTGCCACAAGATGTATGGTTGGTAGAGTCCATTTATCTCTTAATCACATAAGCCCAAAAGAGGCAACTGGCTCTGGAATAAGGCTTCACATTGTATCAACACGATGGGCCACTACCTTCTTCCAGAACCATGGCCACGCAAGAGGAGGGTCTCCACAAAGTCACATGTGCACCACCACCTCCACTGGAGGCCACAAGAAGCTTTGCATGCTTAACACAGACATTGCACAGCAAAGGACTCCCAATAGCACAATCTGATTCAGGCATGGAACATGATCATGCTTAAGAGGCTTGGGGGGCATGGGGCTCAGGACAACTATGTTATCTTGATTTTTTTTTTTTTTAAAGAAAGGTTAATTTTCTTCAACCTCAATTGTTCATGTTTTCTAGTCTTCTACTATAAAATACCTTAAATCTTTAGGATATACCATATTGCCACAGGATGTTTAATTAATAGAATTAGAGTTTGGGCAAGACTTGCTGGAACGGTGCTATAAATTATTTTACACAGGCTCCAAAACCTTGAGTTCTGCCTTAGGCTTAAAGTTCCTAGAAAACGTGGTAGACAGATCTTTTACAACAGAAATGCAAAATAATTCATAAAAGTACTGTGGTTATGTATGAGGGCTCATTTGTAGATCAGTAACTAGTATGTGTACACACACACACACACACACACACACACACCCCTTACCAAATTATTTTCTGTTTTTCTCTGTCACACCAATGACTCCATTTGAAGGGTCAAGGCATGACGCTTTAACTGATTATTGAAAAATACACTGACTTCATTTTCTATGAAATGTGTGACAACTACATATGAATCAAATGTTACAATCTTCCGTAACTGGAACTCTTTTAGGAAATTTAAGAGAGACTACAGGCAAATGTAGCCGCTAACACGGGAATCTACACTGCTTTCACTTTTAACATAACAGGTATCAAGGCAGAAAAAATTATATTTCATGCCCACTAAAAATTTATCCAGCCATTATCCCTAGGATATTTCAGTCAGTAAGAAACAAAATACTGAACATACTTAAAGCTAAAATTTATTTTTAAAAACCTCCTCTTTAAAAGACTTAAAAATTAGCCATAAACGATATAATCTCATTGTTCAGTTTCATGTAGTTTAAGATACTATCTTCCTCTCCCCCACAACCGTAAATGTTAATCCAAGCTGTAATCAGATTTCATTTTCCAGATGAGAAGATGGGAATATGCTGCAAATGAGGGACAGTCCATTATACTGCTCTTTCCCTAATGCCATGTTCAAATCTCATATCCTGAAAATGTATATGCTCAGAAAGTAGTCTAAGAAGTTACACATTTTGAGAACGAGCTCAATCTTCCCCAAAACACACTCAGAAATAAGCTTTTTCTTTTCATCTGCAAGAAGAAAAGTTCTTTTTTCTCGTATGATGTAGAATTAAAAAGTTTCTTGACACTGTGATATAAGCTGGACTCCACTAAAAAAGAGCCTTAAGGACACTCCCTGTTGAACTTATTGCTGCTATAAAGACTTAGCTTCACTCACTCTATATTATAAAATATCTGAATCATTAGTTTAGCATTTTAACTAAATGCAATTATTCTATTAAACTACTTCATGTATGATAATTGAAATTTAATTTAAAATACATATATTTTTAAAATTTTATTTATTTATTTGACAGAGAGAAACACAGCTAGAGAGGGAACACAAGCAGAGGGAGTGAGAGAGGGAGAAGCAGGCTTCCCGCCGAGCAGGGAGCCCGATGTGGGGCTCAATCCCGGGTCTCCAGGATCGTGACCCGAGCCGAAAGCAGTCGCTTAACCAACTGAGCCACCCAGGCGCCCCTAAAAAATATATTTTTGAAAAGAATGTTTAAATGTTTTACATAGGCAAAAAAAACAAAACAAAACAAAAAAAACCACCTTATCAACACGATTTTCTTTTCCTTAACAATGAAAATAGTTGATGTCATCTTTGCTTCAAAAATGTTTTTAAATTAAAAATTACTTGCTTCAAACATAAATTGCTCATTTCACAATGCAGATTTTATCCTGAAATTACAAGAGTATACTTCACAAAAAAAAAAAAGTCATTTCAAAGTACTTTAAATGAACATTTGGTTTCCATGTACAACTGGAATTTCTTTTTTTTCCTTCAGATTTTATTCATTTATTTGACAGAAATACAGCAGAGAGAGGGAACACAAGCGGGGGAGTTGGAGAGGGAGAGGCAGGCTTCCTACCAAGCAGGGAGCCCGATGCGGAGCTTGATCCTGGGACCTCGGGATCGTGAACTGAACCGAAGGCAGACGCTTAACGACTAAGTTACCCAGGTACCCCACAATGGGAATTTCTTAAAAATTATTCCAGGTATTAACTTTCTGCTCTAAAACATGATGACCCTAAGACATAAAAACTTTAGTCATCACTAATTTTAAAACTATGTTTCTATTCTAGCCTCTTCCTTCAACACTGGCATTTAAAACACACTCAAATATTACACTTTACAGTAGCTGGCCGGATAATGCAGGACCGGTTCACCATCTACACCTATAATAAAAACCCAAACAGCATTATTCAGGGAAGGAGAGCACAACCCACCTGAGTATGGCAAGCAATGGAACCATTCACGTGTCGGATTCCCCCTCAAACTAACAGATTCTGCCTTTCAGACATACCCTGCTCTGATGTGACTATTTATGCATCAACAGCAGACACCGACCTATTGTTTTCAGTTGTTGGAGTTATGAATGTAGTACAGTTACCAATTAAGTGAATCAACAAGTCCTAAATGCATCAGCTGTTCTACAAATGAGTCCACTGACATTATGCACTAAAATCTTGGGAGTTTCGTCTCTCTTTCTAGAGAATGGTGATAGACTTTGACCAGCAAATGCCACTACTTACCAATAATTTGAAATATTTTCTGTAACTAATTCCATCTACAAAAGGTACATAAATCTGATTCTCAACCAAACTTATGCCACTTAACCCAAAAATCAAACATAAGTCAAATCACAAAGGGACCTTTAAAATGGAAAGACAGTATGCTGGAGAAAAGAAAAAAGTCCAGAGAACATGTTCACTATACTTCCCTTTCTGCCTGCTGAATAGCCTAGTGTTCAACTCTCATTATTAATTAAATATTTAGGTTGTGAAAAATTCGTTCAAGGTTTGAAACTAATTCCTAAAATCTATCAAATTGATAAATATTGATGAAGGCCCTTTTTTCTTTAATAGTTATAATCTCAGGTTTCCATTTAATTTCCTTGTAAGTTAGGATTCATTTTAGCCCTTCTTTTTGAATGAATACTGTTAAGTGTCCAGTTTTTATTCCAATGTGAATAATTACTTCGACTTCACCTAAATGACAGCTGTGCCCTTTATGTACTACAAACGTGACATCACTGCATATGGTCTTCATAAATAGATATATCACATCTGTCAAATCTGGTGGAAAGCGATAACTTCATTATTTACTCAAATACAGTAACTGACTGTGTACCCACTATGTGTCAGGCACTGAGATAGGCATTTTATATACAATATCTAATTTAATCCTCAAGATAACGCTTTGATATTATACTATCATTAAGGGCAACAACATTAAAGAAAGCAAGAGGTTACCATTTGTCCAAAGTTAGAAAATTAGTATTTATTCATGGCACAAATACACTGGTGTGAATGGGCCAGGTGATGAAAAAGCCAGCCCTTGTTCTCAAAGAGTTTACAATGTGACCTTATGGAGAATCCACAGAATTAACAAACCACAGAGTTTGACAGAGTGCTGTGCTAGGATTAGCAGAAGGGAATCAGACCTGATTCTGACCAAGACAGAAATAGCTTCAGGGAGGAAGTGGCCAGCTGTGGCCTCGAGGCCCAGACCGTGGTTCATCTCGTGCTACCACAAGCCACCTTCTGACCAGTCCAGTGGACAGCAGTCAGTATAGTTGAGGCCAGGGCCCATGTTCTACTTGGTTTTGTCTGCTACAGAAGGTCTTCTCTGTTACAAATGCTTAACAAATATTTTGGCATAACAGAATAAACAGAATAAACTCTTTAAACACCCTGTCTCTCTAAATGGGTCAAGGGCCAATTTCAAAACATCCAACTGAAAACAAGCGTCTGAATGCCACGGGCATCCTTCCTAAAGACGCACTGGCATATAAGTAAGCACACAATAAATATAAGTTGTTGTTTTATTATTAACCCCAGTGGAGAAATAAGCAAGCACTATAAATTAGATGGCTACAGATGTATAGGTATGCCTCAAATTGGAAATACATGTGTTCCTGAAATAAACTTTTATAAACCAAATTAAAATTTTCCCATTGCCTGCCATTACTTACTTTGAAATGTTTTAACTTTATCAGAAACTGATTTTCTCTTCATCCTCAGTGGTTCGAAAATCCTTAAGCTACAGTGTATTTGCCTCCTGGCATCTGTTTGCTAATGATCTGTAAACATCAAATGCACTAGGGACTCTCCCAGATTTACAGAAACCCTGAGGTGAATCTCTGTATAAATTGAAGGACCTTTCTGCTAATTTCTTTGCTTTCTAAGTTTGCATTCTGGGTTTCAGAAACAGAGTTCCATTAAACATTTTTGCAGTAATAATTAGAATACTACCAGCTACCGTTTACTAAATGCCTATGTATACCAGTAGTTGCCATAGGTGGTTTATTTTATTATCTTAGTCAGAACAACAACTCTGCTAGGTAAGCAGATGTACCCCTGTTTTATAAATGAGAGTGAGGCTCACTAAGAACAAATTCAGTTAAGCAACAGAGCTGGGATTCAGCCTGGATCCATCAGACTCCCAAGAATCCAACAGTGGCTTTCTTTTTTGGCTTTACGTATGTATGTCCTCCTGTTGATCTGTCTTCTTGTTATTATTGTGACTCAACAATAAGAATACATCTGGACAAATAACCAAAACATGTTGTCATGAAACAGGCCTTAGCAGATTACGAATGAGAGCTTTCCAATTTCTCTATTTAAACTCCTTTGCCAAGTTCAGGATATAAATAAAATGACTCCAAAGTAACTAGCATTCAATTCAACTAGCAAATATGATAATGAAAAGATGAATGCCTATTAACAACTTAGAATAATTTTGAAGACTGGAGGGTATCCTTGGATAATCTATGAAAAGAAAATTTTTTTCTTTTTTCTTTTCATTTTTTCAGAATGGATAAGAATGTAGAGAAATGTTTTCCTACCTGGAAAATGTGTTTCCCAAGTACCTCTAAACCATTCTGAGAACCACAATGCTAAGGCCAAACTACCACATATAGTATACATAAAGCTGACGCGCCAGCAAAGGAAACATACTATGCCTGTCAACCAGAAGACTTTCTTGCCAACAAAATTCTGCCTCTCTTTCCCTGGAAACAAGCCATTGCTGTCTGGTCCTTATCTGTACCATACATCCTATATGGTACCTGTATATCCTATACCACTTTGGGGGGGGGGCCTGGGAGGAGCAGGGAGTAAAATATACATAAAATTTGCCATTTTAACATTTTCAAGTATACGATTCAGTGGCACTAAGTTCATTCATATTATTGTACAACTGTCACTATCATCTGTCTCCACAACTTCTCCAACTAAAACTCTGAACCCATTAAATAACTCCCAATTTTCCCTTCCCCACAGCCCTTGGCAACCACCATTCTACTTTCTGTCTCTATGAATTTAACTACTCTAGGTACCTCATATAAATGAAATCATGCAACACCTGTCCAGTATGCCTGGCTTATTTCACTCAGCACAATGTCTTCAAGGCTCATCCATGTTACAGCATGTGTCAGAACTTCCTTCCTTTTTAAGGCTGAGTAATACTCCACTGCAATAATACCACATTTTATTTATCCATTCATTCATCTGTTTATGGACACCTGAGTTTCTTCCATCTCTGGCTATCATAAAAATAATGCTGCTACGACGGCTGCCTGGGTGGCTCAGTCAGCTAAGCGTCTGCCTTTGGCTCAGGTCGTGATCCCAGGGTTCTGGGATGGAGCCCCATGTTGGGCTCCCTGCTCAGTGGGGACCTGCTTCTCCCTCTCCCTTTGCTCCCCTGCTCCTGCTTTCTTGTTCGCTATCTCAAATATTTTTTTTAAAACATCATGCTGCTACCATGAACATGAGTGTACAAATATTTGTGCAAGTCCCTGTTTTCACTTCTTCACAACATATGTCCAGAATTGGATGTGCTGGGTCATATGGCAATTCTACATTTAATTTTTTTGAGGACTTACACTACTTTTAACACGTTTCAAGACATTTATGTTATAAAGCTAGAAACACCTAGAATCCTTAGCCTGGCCATTAAGACCAAACACCTGGGCTGCCTGTGTGGTGAAGTCAGTTAAGGCTCCAATTTTTGGTGTGGGCTCAGGTTGTGATCTTGAGGTCCTGGGATTGAGCCCTGCATCGGGCTCCACATTCAATGCAGAAGTCTAATAAAGTTTCTCTCTCTGCCCCTCTCCACCATGCATGTGCACATGCTCGCTCTCTAAATAAATAAGCAAATTAATTAATTAATTAATCTTAAAAAAAAAAAGACCAAACCAGCCAATTTCATTTGATTCTTAAAAATGAATTCCCAATAGGAGAAGATATTTGCAAATGACATTATAGATAAAGGGCTGATATCCAAGATCTATAAAGAACTTCTCAAACTCAACACTCAAAAAACAAATAAGTCAAAAAATGGTTAGAAGACATGAACAGACACTTCTCAAAAGAAGACATACAAATGGCTAACAGACACATGAAAAAATGTTCATCATCATCAGGGAAATTCAAATCAAAACCACACTGAGATACCACCTTACACCAGGTTAAAATGGCAAAAATTGACAAGGCAAGAAACAACAAATGTTGGAGAGGTTGTGGAGAAAGGGGAACCCTCTTACATGGTTGGTGGGAATTCAAGTTGGTACCACTACTTTGGAAAACAGTATGGAGGTTCCTCAAAAAATTAAAAATAGAGCTACCCTATGACCCAGCAATTGCACTACTGGGTATTCACCCCAAAGATACAGATGTAGTGAAAAGAAGGGCCATATGCACCCCAATGTTCATAGCAGCAGTGTCCACAATAGCCAAACTGTGGAAGGAGTCAAGATGTCCTTCAACAGACCAATGGAGAAAAAAGATATGTTCCATATACACAACAGAATATTATCAGCCATCAGAAAGGATGAATACCCATCATTTGCATCAACATGGATGGAACTGGAAGAGATTATGCTAAATGAAATAACTCAAGCACAGAAATACAATTATACGATCTCACCCATTTTTGGAACATAAGGAATAGCATGGAGGACATTAGGAAAAGGAAGGGAAAAATGAAGGGGGTGGGAATCAGAGGGGGAGACGAACCATGAGAAACTAAGGACTCCAGGAAACAAACTGAAGGTTTTAGAGGGGAGGGAGGTGGGGGGATGGGTTAGGCCAGCAATGGGTATTAAGGAAGGCACATATTGCATGGAACACTAGGTGCTATATGCAAACAATGAATCATGGAACACTACATCAAGAACTAATGACCTACTGTATGGTGACTAATGTAACATCGAAACAATAAAAAAAAAATGAATTCCCAAATCCAGCCAGGCTGATCAATCCACTTTCCCACAGAACTTGACATGCTTTGCTCATCTTTCTCCTCTTCCCTTATCCAAATCAGACCCTTCCAAAACATGCTCTCAGGCATCACAATTTATAAACATGGCCAACTGTATATTCCTCTTTGAATTAACATTCAATTACACTAGCAGTTTAAAAAATTAGAAAGACAAAGAACCATGTCATCCATCACAAGTACAGTGAATTTTAAGTGTAGCTGGCAAAGGAACAACAAAACTGGCACACTCGCTGAAACTCCTTCACTTGCCTTCTGGCACTCCTGGTCAGTGATCAGCACAATTCTCAATCTCTCTGTGCTACACTCTTTTCCCATTCTTACATTCTTCCTCTAACCTAATGCTGGCTTCCTCTGTAGGCCTCTCAAGTGGTCAGTGTTTCCTCTCCATCTCTCCCCCTGGTCTAGAGGCAGGGTAAACAGCTTCTGTTCCTTGTTTCCACTTCTAGACCTTTCTCCCTTATTTTCCAAAATCCCAGATTTTAACCTGAGCTCATCAGACTACACTCCCCACTCCCACTGTGCCTTGCTGTCATCTACTAATTCTAGGGTTACTGCTCATCGCTGAGTCACATGGATGCTGGTATACTGCCCCTCACTCTACCCGCACTCCTATCACAATCTTAGGGATTTTAGTACACACACAGCCAATCCTTCAAAATCCCAGAATTCTTGATTCCTTGGCCTCTTCCCCTCCAAGATTCTCTACCCAATCTCAGCTACTCACTCTCATGGTCATACCCAACTCTACAGTTACCAATACCTGAAACTCCCTCAATAATCAGTTGCAAACACCTCAGCCTCCAACCATGACCTACCTCCTGCCCTTCTACTAGTTCAGTCCCTACAGTATTCGGTCTTCATTCTTCAATCCCACAAGGACACTGTATCAACCTTTTCAGTGTCCTTGATCCACCTCAGGTCCACCCTATCCTCCTCAACCAGCTTAAATTATATTTGTAACCATTCCTTTCCATACATCTTCGACATCTTTGTGCCTCTTTTTCTTTGTCACCCTCACTTGGCAAAAGTCCAATGATCCTTGTTAAATCCAATGATCCACCTGCATCCCTGTACCAGGTGGAGAAAAATCACCCTACTGTGCTTAAAACACCAAAATACTCGCTTTAAATTTGAATTATTTACTCTAAGTGAGCCTGAGTAATTATTAACCACATTTTCCTTAATTCACTCTCTTGTTCTCCTCCGTGACTATTTCATACATTCCTCTCTCCCTTCAAACCTTCTCCAACCTCAACTGCCACTAATTACCTCATTTGCCCCTTCACTGAGAAAACCAATCAGAAGAGGCCTCCCACAAGCTTCCGCCACTACTTCTACCCACTTATTATCACTGACCCACAGAAACTGCCTTCATCCTACTACCATAAAGAACTTTCCGTGCCCTCCCACCTTGCACAGGCTCTTCCTCCACTTGTGAACTAGGATCAGATCCCCTCTCACCAACTAAGACATTACTCTACCAATTCTCCTTTGTTATTAACTTTACCTCTCTACTGGAGCTTTCCCATCAGCATGCAAACATAGTTATTTCTGCAAATCTTTTTTAAAAGGTCAAGCCCCCCACAGCTACCAGCCCATTTCTTTCGCTGTCTTTAAAGCTGGGTACCTCAAAAGGATGTCTGTTCCCACCTTACCAGTTCCTCTCTTCTCACTCTCTTGAACCCGTGCCAATCAAGCTTCTACCACACCACTGCTGTGAAACTGCTCACACACTAATGACCACACCAACTCACTTCTACTCCTAATACCAATTATCTATCCTCAGTCCTCATCTTACTTGACCTATAAGCACCATTTGACATCCTTGATGGGTTCTACTTCCTCTGTTTATGTGGCTTCCACAGTATCTCACTCCCTTGCCTCATTGCTTCTCCTTAAGCTCCCTGCAGACCTCTTCCAATTCAAGGGTCCCAGATTTCAGTCCTTGGACCTCACTTTTCTTTCTTGATGTCCTCTTTGCTGGCCTCTTCAGTCTCATCACTTCAAATATAAATATGCACGGTCAACTTTATATTTATTTCTTCCAGGTGCAGACTCATTTATCTAACTGTACTCACATCTCTACTTGGATGCCTAGCAGACATCTCAAATTTAACATGTCCAAAACTGAACTCCTGATCCTTCTCCCACATTTCAGATCCAATCTGTCAGCCGATCCTGTCAACTAAATCTTCAAAATAAATTCAAGTTGAGGCGCCTGGGTGGCTCAGTCGTTAAGTGTCTGCCTTGCACTCAGGTCATGATCTCAGGGTCCTGGGATCCAGCCCCACATCGGACTCCCTGCTCAGCGGGGAGCCTGCTTCTCCCTCTCCCACTCCCCCTGCCTGTGTTCCCTCTCTGTGTCTCTGTCAAATAAATAAATAAAATCTTAAAAAGTAAAAATATAAGTAAATAAATAGATTCAAGTTCTGACCATTTCTCTCCATCTCCATACTACCACTCTAGTCTAAGTCACCATCATTCTCACTACAACAGTCACCTAACAGGTGTCCCTGCTTCTGCTTCTGATTCCCTACAGACTGTTCTCAAAACAGCAGCCAGAGTAAGCCTGTTACTTAAGTCAGGTCCTCCTTTACCAGCAACTCTCTGACCTCACTTCCTATTACTCTGCCTCCTGACTCCCTGTTTCAGTCACACTTGTTGTTCCACAACCTGCAAGCCATGCTTCCATTTCATGGCCCTTTCCCTTGCTGTTCATTCCGTGGAATAAATACCAAGGAATGAGGCATGTGTTGTCTGTCTTCATTCACAAGTTACTTTCTTAGTGCTGCCTTCCCCAATCATCTTATTTAAAATTGTAAATTTCCTGTCCCCGCCATTTCTTATTCTCCTTAGCACATTTTATCATCCAAATTACTATATGCTTTATTATTATTGTTTTCCCCTACTAATATAGATGGCTTTTTGATGGCCAGGATTTTTGCCTATTTTGTTCACTACTATATCCCCTGAACCTGGAATTGGGCCTAGCACATAAATACTGAATGAGTCTATAAGAATGAAGGAAGAAATGGAGAATAAATTCAGCCACTCCTTCCAGCAAATAATTTGGCAATGTTTCCAAAGCACTAAGAATGTCCACTATCCATACTCTAGTAACTCCACTTCTCAAAATCTATCCCAAGGAAATAATTAGAAATATAAGTAATTGTTTTTATCTTTGTTTCAAACTTCATTTCAAAGTATTAATAAGCTCAAGTGACCCAACACCTATGCCACAATTAAAATTAGGTTGTGTCTGTAATAACATGGGGAAATGCTAACATCAGTGCATTATGAAGAATTAACTCAAAATAGAATATAAAGATTTATCACACTGTATTAGCAATTACTATTTTTTTTAATTTTTTTTTCAAAAGACACTAAATGTAAACCCACCATAACTTCTAGTTGTGACTGCCTGAGTTGTGAAATTATAGGGATTTTCCTGTGGAAAGAGCCAAGCTGCCCTTCAACAGATGAATGGATAAAGAAGATGTGGTACATATATATACAATGGAATACTACGCCTCCATCAGAAAGGATGAATATCC
This sequence comes from Spilogale gracilis, assembly GCA_004023965.1. Lineage (NCBI taxonomy): Eukaryota > Metazoa > Chordata > Mammalia > Carnivora > Mephitidae > Spilogale > Spilogale gracilis. Next base: position 126,463 of record PITA01002310.1, read on the forward strand.
AACTTTTGTAGCAACATGGACTGGATTGGAAGAGATTATGCTGAGTGAAATAAGAGAAAGTCAAGTATTACATGGTTTCACTTACTTGTGGTGCACAAGGGGTAATATAAAGGACAGTAGGAGAAGGAAAGGAAATAGGAAGTAGAGTAATTCATGAAGAGAAACAAAACAAGAGAGACTTTGGACACAGAAACAAACTGAGGTACTTTGAGGGAGGGGGTGCAGGGATGGGAGAGCCTGGTGGTGGGTACTGAGGGCACCTATTGCATGGAGCACCCGGTGTGGGGCATGGGCAATGAATCTTGGAACACTGAAAAAATAAAATAAATTTAAAGTAAAAAAAAAATTATCAGGCAACCTTGAAAACAAAAACAAAAAACCTGCTATAAATCTAAAAAAACATATATATATAGGGGTTTTCCTTATTTCCTGAATTTTCCACATCTTTAAGCAAGGTTCATAATTTTTTAAAAAGCGCACACACAAAAAACGCAAAAAACCTTTGTAAATAAAGAAACATGCTGAGAAATTTGATTTAAATGGCCCACAACAAATGTCTCCAATTTGCCTCTTCCAGGGAACCACCCCTGACTACGTTAGCCCACACTGATGGATTTCCTCTGAGCTTCTGTAATATTTACTGTTTGCGTAGCATCAAAATATTAACACTCGCCTGTACACCTCATCATTTATCATCTTACACTGTTACTTCCCTGTCTAAATGCTTGTCTTCTTAATAAATAAAATAAGCAGTTGCCCAGGCCAGGACCCATATCTCCCTAACATCTTTACTCCTCCCAAGAATCAAGGCAGCCCAGCATTCAAGCACAGTGCTGAGCACAGAGCAGACTGCCTTCCATAAACGCTTTCTGAACTGAACCCCACTCTGAAATGCCTTTGTAACATTTCCTAAGATAGATTAATTTAGGGGTGCTTCTGGTCAAGTCTCCCCCAGAAGACTTCACAAAATTGCTTATGCTGTGTCACATACTGGGAGAGGCATATACCCTGTCACGTCATTTAAACTTGACAATTCTACGGGGTAATCCATCATCACACAGATGGGTAATGCAAAAGCCAAGATTTGAACTCAGAGATTTAACTCAAGAAACTATTGGTTTTAATCACGAGGCTTATATAGCTTACTATGTCCCCATCAGCCTCACCCAGGAATCTACCCCTGACTAGAGGTCTTCATCAGCATGCTTATACAGCAGAATTTATCAATCTTAGGCATGAAACAAAACTACCTGAAGGGCTTCATTCAGTTCGTCTCAGTAGGTCTGGGTGGCACCCAAGAATTCCCATTTCTAACAAGTTCCAAGGTCAAACTGATGTTAGTCGTCTAAGGATTGTACTTTGTGAATAACTCTTTTACAGACTTGACAACAAACAGCAATAGGTTCAAAGTTCCTTAGAAAAGCTGAGAGACCTGCCATTGCATCCTTGATTCTCAGCTCAGGTGCTACTTAGTTTAAATTCTCCGACCTTTCCTTCCCACCATCAGCAGATTGCCCCTCTTATGCACTGATCCCAAAGACTCTATAGACTGGCACATTCTACTTTGAGCAGTATGTCTCTATTACATTGTGTGTTACACAGTGCATTATATGAATCATATGTTCTACATATTTTATATATGCTACTATTAGCACTACTATTACATTAAGACACCTATTACAATCTTCTGTGGGCCCTTTCCTATTAGAAAGTCTGGAAAGCTGAAAACTATTTCTCAAAGGCCCCTGCAACTAGGAAACCAGGTATGATTTTGGTTCTGCCAATCAGATCCACTTGGTGAGACCTGAAATCAGAACACGGGCAAGAGGAGAGCCAGTAGGTAACATGGAGAAACTATTTTTCTGATGCAGAACTAGCAGGAATGGCATGATGGCTCTGGAGGCAACAAATTTGATGGAGACTTCCTAAACCCAAGTGGTCAAAGGTAGGAATACCCTGGGACTCACATCTGGGATAGCAATTTCCAGAATCCCCCAGCTTCCTGACATGGCAGACATGGTCAATCTTTTGGTGTACCACTTCTGCAGGGTGATTCTGAAAGTCATTCCTGAAGATTTAGCCTGAAGCATATTCCTCCACTCTTTCCAATGATTCTGTAAGACTGAATTCTCTGCAGTCGCTCCTTTTCTGATGGAGTGGTCACTCTCATCTTCAACTAGACGTTGACTGATACACGTCTTATATCACACTGGGCAATCTTCCACCTATTTGCTGACCTTCCTTAGCTCAAGCCTTCTTGATAGTTGAACCAGTTTTATTTAGCTGTGTGTCTCCTATACCTGAACACTATGTGACTTCAAACATGCAGTCATTTCAGTAGGCTTTCAGACAATCACAATAACGTTATGAGATTTAGCATGAATATTAAAGTGTCAGATTGGGAATCAGCAGGCCTAGATTCTGCCACTATGTGATCATAAAAAAGTCTTTGAATATGAATTCTCTCAAATATAAACTGAAAGTGCTGACTAAACGAATTCTTTGGACTTTAAAATTCTGTCATTCTATGATCTAAAAATCCTCAGACAACTCACTGCTTTGGTAAAATGTCGCCGGTTACAAGTACCCTTTAAAGGAAAATAGCCCCAAGGAAAGCACTTTTTTCTGTTTTTTTCCTGTGGCCAACCATCCTACAGAATTAAGACTCTCATAAAAGAAAACAAAATAAAGTCCTTTCAATGAAGTAAAATTCTAAATTTAAGCAGCAGTGACCAATACTTAAATACCATTCTATATATGCCTTTTTTAAATTAAGGATTTAGGAAGTCTGAACACTGAAATATGATTTTCCATTAAGAAGCAATTAACTCGGTAATTGAGTAATTGTCCTAAACTAGACTAATATACTTGACATAACAATGAGAATTTTAAAGCCTCCTCTCTGCTCAGCTCCATGACTTTACTTCCATGGTTTCGCTTCATTATCTGGAGGGGTCTCCTCCCTCCTGCCATTATTAAAAAACCTGTGGTCTATAAAGGCCCAGCCTCCATTTCAACCAGTAAAACCTTATATACAGGAGATAACAGAAGGATTCTTAGCTTGGAATAATGCTGGGAGAGCTTTCCTCCTCAATTTGCATTTCTTCAATGGTCTTAAAAACACAACCCTCCCCCCTGGTAAAAATCATCAAGGTTTCCCAGCCTCTGGACTCTACACCCATGCCAACCGACAAGTGAGGGCAGGCTCTGTGGAGCCATATAAGGGCCAGGGCTTGAGAAACAGGACACACAGGAAATGTGGGCTGTTGGGGGCATAAAGGGGAGCAGTTAAGAGGGTAGCAGAAGGCTGGTACACAAGACAGACAGAAAAACAATCCAAATCCTATAGTGTCTCTAAAGCTAACCACTGTCAAAATTCCAATAACTCGAAGCTCTTCAAGACAGAATAAACTAGGATTCTCAGAGAATTCGTCTGTGCTCAGGGAGCATGGAGATAAAGGTTTGGCAAAGACTGTCTTCTTATGGTTTTTCTCAGACTTGCTCACACAGTCCTTCACACAGGTATTTTTGAACAAGCAAGCAACTCATCCCTGAGACTAGGAATGGGACTTTGTCAGGGTTGGTTCTTCCCAGCTGCAACTGGGGGTGAGGATGGACAACTGAATTCGCAGGATACAGCAAATCCAGATCACAGAGGGCTATCTCAGGGCACTGATCAGGTCCTTCTCTCTACACATCCTTGTCAGGACAAACTCTACCTTAGGACTATGACTCCAGTGTCTCACCTGACAGTAGACAACCCATATGCTGCCACAGGAGCTTAATATACACAGTCAAGTCTAGCTGTACTCCTTCTGGAAGCCTCTGGCACCTGCAGGATTATATGAACAATAAACAATAAACAATAAGGTGATCCCTGTGCCTGAGAGGAGAAAGCTGGAGACTCTCAAGGCTAACAAAGCTGCTTAGAAACCACCCGGGGAAGATCATTCCAGACTATGACCCAAGAAGGTGGTGTGACTGGATTTCAATATGGACTCTTCTACTAATTAGCTGTGTGACCTAGCGAAGGCTATTTAACCTTCTTCTGCTTAGTTTCCTCGTCTGTAAAGTGGGGATTAAGAGAGCATCTATTTTATAGAGTATTAAATGAAACAGTGCACTTAAAGAAGTAGAATTAATGCCTGGCATGTGGTAAGCTATCAGCATATTTTAGACATTGTCGTTTTTAATATTATTTTTCATAATAGTGTAGCAAGTAAAGAGAATGAGCACTAAAGTCATTCCCTTTTTCTTTTTTAAAGAATTTATTTATTGATTTGAGAAAGACAGAGAGTGAGTGAGAGACTACAAGAAAGGGAGCTACAGTGAGAGAGGGAGAAGCAGGCTTCCTCGCTGAGCAGCGAGCCAGATGTGGGGCTCAATCCCAGGACCTGGGATCATGGCCTGAGCCAAAAAGGCAGCCACCCAATCAACTGAGCCACCCAGGCGCCCCAGCACTGCAGTCATGCCTAAATTAGAATCTCAATTCAATTACTTAGTCAGTTTTGTGACCTGGACAAATCAGTTTTTCTGAGCCATACTGCCCTGATGTGTAAATGGGACATAATAATGTCTGCCTCACAGAATTTTCAGGATTAAGTAAATAATGGAAGTGAAGCACTTTGCAAGGTAGCTGGCTCCAAGCAAATGATTAAACTCTGTTTCCTCCCAAAGCCACTGTGAAGTGGGAGGCATATGAAGACACACAACCACTTCCAAAGTAAGCAGTGCTTCCGTTCCTCTCTGAGAGCCTCCAAGTCTTTCTGAGCTGGACTTAGAAATCCTGGCCTTTCCTCACCAGCTCTGCTGTCTGGTTGCTCCCCTTTCCTTTCCCAGGGAGACACCTGATCTTTTACATTTGTCCTGTTATCCTGGTTAGGTCAGAGAGGAGCCTTTACTAACTCATGTTGGCCTCCTAGCCAGTTGCTCACCTCAGTTGCTCACCACTGGTCCTCTCCAGGAAGGTCCAGTCTTGAGGTGCAGCAATAGGATGCTGTCATACTATTCTGACATTTCCTTTCCAAAGTGGGGGGGAGGGGGAGTCCAGTGAGTCATTCACTGAATTTACACGCCCACTGCTAGTAGCATGTTAGACATGAAGAGGGCATGAAGAGACATGATCTGTGGTCTCTCCCTCATAAGAGGCAACAAATATTCTCCTGAACTTGCTTGGGTACAACAGAAATTAGGACAGTTTTGAAAGGAAGGGTGAACAGGTAAAGTAAGGACTCATACCTCATCAAATGAGGTAAGAAAGGCTGTAACCTCCCCCAAAGAATTGTATCTGTTCTTCATCCCTCACCAACATAGTCCGAGTGTTATCTAGGTAGCCAATATTTTGAATTGAGCTTGAATTCTTTCATCTTTCTCATATGAAGCTATTACTAGATCCCATTAAGAGATCAACCTGGCCTCTCCTTCCCTTCATAGCCTTCAAAATTGAAAGCATTTCCAATTTGGGGAGGGAGATGGGACACCAGACCCCCTCACCTTACCACCCTGGAAGATGTCAGAAAAGGCTTGCAAAGTGGTTAAGTTTTACGGTCCCCTAACTCCTGTTGTTTTCTTTCCCTCACCAGTTTGGCAAAGGTTAAAAGTATGGGAAACATATGGAGGCTGAAGCATCTGGGGAACAAAGTACTGTCATACACTTGGTAATTGAGAATGTGGCTGGATGGAAAGCAACTGAGTATAATTTTCTAGCAACACAAACAGAATCAATTTTAAATGTCCATGCCTTTTAAATCACCAATTTTATTTCTAAGAAAGCATTTATGCAACTCATCGAAGCACTGCCTTCTACAAAAAAAGTTCATGAGAATTTTATTCAAAGTACTAAAAATATGAAACCACCTAAATATCAATCAATAGGGCAGTGGGAAAATAAAGTATGGTAAACCCATGTCTAAAGTATGGTAAAGCCATTTAGAGGTACATGGAGCAACTGGAGCTCTCAGACTGCTAGAGAGAGAATTTTGACAATATTTAGTGGAATTCAACATACACCCAACTCATGACCCAGTAATTCTACTTAGATATATATCCAAGAGAAACAAGTGTGTATGTTTACCAAAAGACATGTACACAAGAATATTCACTGCAGCTAAGAGTAAAGCAAAAGTGTCAATCAATGAGGATGAACAAACTGCAGTATATTTACAGTGGAAGACTGTGCAACAATTAGAAAGAATGAGCTAGGGGCACCTAGATTGCTCAGTCAATTAAGTGTCCGACTGGTGATTCTGGCTCAGGTCACGATCAGAGTCATCAGATCGAGCCCTGTGTCAGGCTCCATGCTCAGCTGGGAGTCTGCTTGAGATTCTCTCCCTCTCTTCCTTCCCCATTCACTTGCTTACTCTCTAAAATAAATAAATCTTTAAGAATATATTATATGCTGATTCGAAAGGGCACATGCACCCAAATGTTTACAGTAGCGATGTCCATAATAGCCAAACTATGGAAAGAACCCAGATGTCTATCAACAAATGAATGGATAGGGACTGCCTTCAGCTCAGGTCATGATCCTGGAGACCCGAGATCGAGTCCCACATCAGGCTCCCTGCTCGGCAGGAAGCCTGCTTCTCCCTCTCTCTCTCCCCCTGCTTGTGTTCCCTCTCTAGCTGTGTTTCTCTCTGTCAAATAAATAAAATCTTTAAAAAAAACAAACAAAAAAAAAAAAAAACAAATGAATGGATAAAGAAGATGTGATAGACAGACAGATACACACACACAATGGAACACTATGCAGCCATCAAAAATGAAATCTTGCCATTTGCAATGACATGGATAGAACTGGAGGGGACTATGCTGAGCAAAATATGTCCATCAGAGAAAGACAACATATGATCTCTCTGATACAAGGAATTTGAGAGGTAGGGTGAGGGGTCATGGGGCTAGGGAGGAAAAAAAACCAAGATGGGATTGGGGAGGGAGACACACCATAAGACCTTTAATTTCAGAAAACAAACTAAGGATTACTGGGGGAGGGATAGGGTGGCTGAGTGGTGGACATTGGGGAGGGTATGTGCTACGGTGAGTGCTGTGAATTGTGTAAGACTGATGATTCACAGACCTAGTATGCCTGAAGCAAATAATTCATTATGTTAGTAAAAAAAAAAAAAAAAAAATGAACTACATGCAACATGGATGAATCTCAGACATATCTTTAAACCAAATCAACTATACAATCCCACTTCTACGAAGTTCAAAAACAAGACTAATACATAATGATAATAAAACAGTAGTTGCTGGGGCACCTGGGGGGCTCAGTCAGTTAAGCGCCTGCCTTCGAGTCAGGTCATGATCCCGGGGTCCTAGGATCGAGCCCCACGTAGGGCTCCTTGCTCAGCAGGGAGCCTGCTTCTCCCTCTCCCTGCTACTCCACTTGCTTGTTCTCTCTCTCTCTCTCTCACCCTCTGTGTAGATAAAAATTCTTAAAAAAAAACAAAAACAAAAACAAACAGTAGTTGCCTTTGGAGGCAAGAGAAGGGAGGATGCTAAGAGGAAACACAATGGAACCTTCTGGAGTGCCAACATAGTATGTTATACTCCATCTTTATTTAGGTATAGTTTAAGGTAGACAACTTGATGTGTTGATATACATAGACATTGTTAAATAGTCACCACAACCCAGCTACATAAGACACGCATCACCTCACAGACTGATGTTTTTCGTGTGTGGTGGGAACACTTATTTAAGATGTACCCTCAGGTGCCTGGGTGGCTCAGTAGGTAAAAGCCTCTGCCTTCAGCTCAGGTCATGATCTCAGGGCCCTGGGATCGGGGCCCGCATCGGGCTCTCCGCCCAGCGAGGAGCCTGTTTCCTCCACTCTCTCTGCCTGCTTGTGATCTGTGTGTGTGTGTCAAATAAATAAATAAAATCTTTAAAAAAAAAAAAAAAATGTACCCTCTTGGCAAATTTCAGGTATACAATTCAGCAATGATCTTGATCTGGGTAAGGGCTACACAACTATATACAATCATGAAGCTACACACCTGGTAAACTTAACTCTTTCTAAATCTCAGTACATTTTCTTTTTTAAAGATTTTATTTATTTGACAGAGAGAAACACAGCCAGAGAGGGGACACAAGGAGGGGGAGTGAGAGAGGTAGAAGCAGGCTTCCCGTCGAGCAGGGAGCCCAATGTGGGACTCGATCCCGGGTCTCCGGATCATGACCTGAACCGAAGGCAGTTGCTTAACCAACTGAGCCACCCAGGCGCCCTAAATCTCAGTACATTTTTAAAAGTATAATATGATTTGGAACTATAAATGACAGGAAAACCTGTCCTATTCAATAATTTTTAACTGGACCCCTGAAATACTTTTATATTGACTACCATAGAGATTTAACAAATAGTTTTTACAACTTCATTTTGGTACATTTTACATATTACATAATTCACCCATTTCAATTGTACACTTCAATGATTATTAGTAAATTTACCAAGTTATGCAACCATCACCATAAATCAGTTTTAGAATATTTTCATCATCCCATTGAAATTCCTCATGCCCCTTTACTGTTAATCTATTTTCTTACCCTAGTTCCAAGCAACCATTAATCTACTCTATCCCTCTAGATGTGCTTTTCCTAGACATTCAATAAATCTGATCATACAATATGTGGTGCCTTGTGTCTTGCTTCTTTCACTTAGCATAATGTTTTTGAAGTGTGCTTATGGCATATATCAATAGTTTCTCTTCATAGCTGAATAGTTTTCCATTATATGAATATACCACATCTTATTTACTAATTCACCAACTAGGCAAAAATAAACTTCTGCAACATTTCTATTTACAAATATAGTTAAAGCACCACCTTCCACCCTCATCTCATTCTTTTCCTCCTTCTACAGAATCACCAGTCTTGAGGTCAGTGTGCAGCCCTCTGCTCCGTGCTTTTATACTGTTAATACATAGGAATGCACACATGACAGAACAGTTTCATAATTTTAACATTTACATAACTGTATACTGCTTTTTCAACTTGCTTTTACTCATAATTGTATTTCTGAAATTTATCCAATTTATTTAAGTAGACGGGATTCATTCATTTTAATTGCTATACAGTTCCCTGATTACAAATAAGTCCTAATTTATCCATTTCCTCTAGTCATGGTCAATTAAGTTTTCAATATTTCTCTATTACAAAAAAAAGATGCTATGAACATTCTTGATTATAGCTCCCTGTGCACATGTAAGGATTTCTCTACATCATCTACTTAAAAGTGAAACTGTTCGTTCCCAGGGTATGAGCACCTTTCTCTTTACTAGGTATTGTCAAAAGAGTTGAGGTTTTGTGGCCCCACATTTTCACTAATACTTAGTATTATTCAACTTTTAAAATATTCTACCAATCTCATGTAAGTAGTAGTATCTCATGGCTTTGATTTGTATTTCCTTGATTTTTAATGATGCAATCTTTTTATATGATTATTAACCATTTGGATCTCTTCTTTTGTGACGTGCCTGTTTAATATTTTTTGTCTGTCTTCCTGTTTCTTTCTTTCATGTTCCTTATGTATTTGGATCCCAAGCTTGCAAAAACCACCCTTCAATCTGAAATTTTTGTTTACAGTTTCTTTTGCCATACGAAAACTTTAAATTTTAGTGTGCTTAAATCAAGTCCTTTCCATCCAGGTTTGTGCTTTCTCACAGCTTATTCAAGAAATTCTTTTCTAGGGTGCCTGGGTGGCTCAGAGGGTTAAGCCTCTGCCTTCGGCTCAGGTCATGATCTCGGGGTCCTGGGATCGAGGCCCGCATCAGGCTTTCTGCTCGGCAAGGAGCCTGCTTCCTCCTCTCTCTCTGCCTGCCTCTCTACCTACTTGTGATCCCTCTCTGTCAAATAAATAAATAAATAAAATCTTAAAAAAAAAAAAAAGAAATTCTTTTCTATCCAAATCTCTAAAAATACTCTCACATTTTTTTCAAATATTAGGAACTTTTGCTTTTTAATGTAGGTCTTTAATCCAGCTGAAATTTATTTTTATGAATGCTAACAGCAGGCAACTGTTTTCAAGCAGATAGTCAACTGTCTCTCAAAAGAGCAAAACTGCCTGACATAGCCATTTACTCCTAACTCCTAAGGGCAGCTGGCAAAGTCCTCCTCATCCAAAAAAATGTTTAAGATAAGGATTTGATATTTCTTAATATCCCTTAAACATAACAAGTCATTGCTAATGACATTCGGTAGCACAGAATAAACCAAAATGCATGGGGTCAATTTTTCTTAAAACCAAGGTAAAAGACCGATTTAGCTTTATCCAACAAAAGGGTAAAGAAACCAAACAGATACTAAACTACCTAGCAAGTGAAAATACTGGGCACAGCAAAGTGAACAGGCATTCCTAGGAGCTTTCTTTTACAGTCACAAATGTCAAGTTTTAAGAGTTTCATGCCCTCAAATTCATACTCTCAGGCCCTCCCTCTCCTTTCCAAAGTTTAGAAAACGGTCACTCAGGTAATGTATCTTAATAGTTACAATGCTAAGAGAAATGCCTTACTTTGATACTGCTGCAATCATCACTAAACTTCATTCATAGTGATATTCTTGAATAAACTAACAAAAATCATTTCACTGGATACAAATCCTCATATAGGTACTACTACTTTGTAACTACTCGGGAGGTTTTTACATAATATTACAGTTACCATAATAATTTACATAATATAGCTAGTATCAAGCAGTTAAATGTGAATTCCCTGTTCTCTTGAAAAAGGGAAAGAACACCATTTTAAGTTAATGATAGGTTTCTGAATACGACACTCCAAGGCATTCTTAAGAAGGTGTGTAGTGTGGAGATTGATAATTTACCAAATAAATTCACTGTGATCAATTCCTTTATAAAAATTCACAGGAACTATTAATGAAAGCAAATGCTAATTTAATATTTTTACCCCTTCCTTCTTCTGACATCTATTAGAACTTCCTGAGAACACAATTTTTTTTAACAGTATTTCTTAGGAAATGCTATAATGCAACTGCTGTATAATTATCTCTTAGGCTGCAAATAAATTTGTAAGATTCTATGCTCTTTATAGTATATTTTACATATACTTAAAAACATAAACTCAATGGTCAAGGAAACACAAAAGGTACTCTTTGGTTTAAATATTCATTAAGCATAATAAATTCAATTAGACACAGTATGAGGTTTTCCTCAAAGCCATACAATAATACAAGTTTGTATTGTTCAAATATTCTCATTGTTATACAGGTTGCCACATTTCACTTTTAATAGGAACTGACTCAAAGAGACCTTGGAACAAAAGTATCCTAACCAAGTAGCAGTTCCCAAAGTGTCATGCTAAAAAAACATTACTCTCCAATTCACACAATTCAAACAATCAAATCAGAGAACAACCACTTCTTTATTAACAGAACAATGCACATTAGTTTCCTGTGCCCAAGTGATGCTACCGAAGAAATATTTAAACAGGAAAAACTAAAGATGCAATAACTGGAATAATATTAACACAATATTTTTTAAACTGATCAGTTAAGATATTATTCACTGAATGGCATTTTCATGAGTTTAGCAATGATTCCAACTTCAGCTGAAAACAAAATGAATTAAAATTCCTTACAGGAAATCCTACTGCTGACAATCTTCTTCATTAAAAATATAAAGCTAAAAACAACTCAACCTATAAAAACTAAATCCCACTAGAAAAGAAGAGATGTGGCTAGGTAGGAAATTAGATCTTACTGAAATTAAGACGATGGAGATAAAATGGTACCTTCGTTACAAAGATATCACAAACAGCTGCATTCTTTAAAATTATTCGTTCAAGATATAATTTGCTCTCCTGCAGTGTCAGATGCTAATGCAACCAATTTTATACAATCTAAGCACTGTCTACAGATGCACCTTCTGTTTTTAAATCAGCAGGAACCACTGACCAGCATAAGCACTATTCCTAACTAGATAATCAGCAAATGTGTAAAGCCTGACACCCACCCCAATACACATTTGACCACAGAACTGCTTCAATAAATTCACATGACTATAAACAACTGCACATACTGAACGAATCTAAGTCAGAAAGCATCAAAAAGTCAATTACTGCCAATAGCCACTGCGTTGCAGATCAGGAATAACTTCTAATAAAATGGGAGAATTGTTTTAATTTATTAAAAGTATGTTTTCTAAGAGAATTCCTAAAGATACACATTATTATGACCTATCTGATTTTCTACACTGACCCCATTATTCTCCTTCATTACAGAACATCTAACAATATGAAGAGGCAAAAAGAGTATCTATAATTTAGTCTTTCAGAACAACCTAGCAATCTGTACAATAACAAAACAAAATTAGTGGAGTGACTGAAAAGATTAGGAAAACCTATAGCAATATATTCACAGGGTAAGGAGAAAGGAAACAATTACTGAGGACCAGTTTCCTTTTTAATCTTCACAGCCATCCTATGAAATATGTACAATTATTCTTTACAGAAGAAGAAAACAAATCTCAGACGTTAACTGATTTCCCCAAGGTGACGAAGCTACTAAGGGACAAAGCCAAGATTTAGCCTAAAGTCTGTACAATTCCAAAGTCCAAACTATTATCTACACCAACTTCTAGACTACACTACACTACACTATACTACACACACACACACACACACACACACGGAGGAGGATGAAATGGGCTTTATGGACTGGCCTGAGAAAAATGCTGTGGATGAAGTTGTGCCTAAGGAGATTTATAATTCCAAATAAGTATTGTATAAATTTATTTAAATGAACCCCTCCCGAAGTTGGGAACATTTGATACATCAAAAACCCATGACAAATAGCTGTAACAGAAATCTGTAACAAATTATCAGAAAACAATTTAGGAGTATAAATAATTACCTGGCTCTCTGATACTAATTCATTCAGTAGTCTCTAAATAGAATCAAACATCATATTATTTTGAGTTCAAAAAAGACTATACAGTTTTCAAAGAGCTTTCACATGCTTTAGCATTCATAAAATCCTCAAAACAATCCAGTGAAAAAGTTAAAGGAATACAGTGGATGCATAAAGAGGAAAATAAAGAGAGGTATTCTCAAAACAGACAGAGTACTCACCAATCCTTAGCTAACTCTACCCCCACACCTTCTCAAGGCAAAAACACGGCCACGGGGACAGAAAGCGCAGTAGTCCACTAACTAGTCTCTCGCCGGTGATCCTCCCTCAAGGCCGAAGCAAGGAGGTCACTTCAGTCAGAACTCGATGGGCTACAGCAAGAGAATACCGCCCTGTTTCTAGAAATACCCAATTTCAATATATAAACAAGTCCAGGTGTTACTGTGTCTTCTGAAATGACAATTAAAACTTAGATTATTAATGACGTCACAAAGTAAGTGACAGACGCAAGATTCAGACCCCATCTCTGGCCTTCAGGATTAAAAATTATTACCTTTCCTGATCCTTTTGTAGTTCATAAGCGTGATGATTGGGTATTCACACTGTTGTGTGACATGTGCCTCCCTGAAACCCTTATTACGACCCCGGCACAGTACTCATCTGACATGAAAAAAAAATTATTACCTTCCCTAGAACTACTTTGAAAAAGTGGCATAAAATTACAATGGGAAATGCAAAATTACAGAGATATCACCGTAGGAGATTATAAATGATAAACAGCATGTTGGTCCACATCTTGGGAGGTCTGGGGAAGAAGAGACCCTTTTATCTGAAGACATACACTTACAAAGGCTAATCACTCATGTGCAAGGTGTGACAGTCATATAAATTGGTCAATTTTTTAATATATTAGAATTTTTTACATCCAAAGGAGTATCACCTTCGCAAAATAATAACCTTACAAAGGCAATACAGTTCTTTCAATGTTAAATTATTTGAGAGTCCCCTTTGGAAATGTCCCTCAGAGACTTTGGAATGTTCATTTAAATTTCTCACATTTTCCTAGTTGGGAATATAATGAATAGAGTCTTCTGGAATATGATTATGCATCCCATGCTAAAGGCCTTAAGAATGTGCCAACCTTTTGACCAGGTAATTCAACTTCCAGAAATATATTAAAAGGAAATGCTAATAAATGTACGTGATGATCGCTACCATATTGCTTATAATAGCAACACTAGCCAACCTGACTAAAGCATGATACATTTATGTGATGAGTTGCAATATATCCATTAAAAATCATATTGTAGAACAGAAGTTCTTAAACTGTGGTCCTTGGGCCAACAGAATTATCATTTAGTACACATATGTATGTATGTGCGCACACACACACACAGGTATTTATCCTTCACTGTGCAAACTCTAACCATCTTAACAGAGTCCAATTATGTTTAGATGAATCTCTCACATATCCACGTTCTTGCCATTTGTCATCCAAAATTCAGGAACCAATTATTATAGACTCAGATAAAGCAGAAGCCCTTAGCACTCAAACTTAAGAAACAGATTCAGGGAACAAGAGATACTAGATAAAAATGGGGGAGCGTGCTCATATGTTAACATATACCAGAATATTACCAATGATTATACCTAAGAATTAGGAGTAGAAGCTATTTTAGCTTTTTTTCTTTTTGCATTTCTGAGTGTTGTAAATAATCTAAGTTGAAACTTAGATTACCTATCAATCATGCAAACTAAATAAAACATAATTTAGAGATACCTACACCTCTTTGGTGAAATAATCATGAAAAACAAGAAAATGAAAAAAAATGGGGAAGGGACAGTGGTTATCTGGGGATGGCAGTAAGGGACTAGAGAGCAGATGCAGGGAAGGAGCACACAGAGGACTTCAAGGCCTTAGCAATGTTCTGTTTAAACTAATATGGTAGACTTTCTTCAAAGATGTCACCGCTGGCACATGCCACTTCTCTCACCAACCCCTGGGTTCTGTTTCCCCCTCCTTCAATCAGGCTGACTTAGTGACTTGCTCTGAGCAACAGAATGCAGCAGAAATGACACTCAGCCACTTTTGGACCTAGGCCTTCGAAGGCTTGGTAGCTCTGCTTTCATCCTTTTGGGATCCGGCTGCCATGATCTCAGACTGAACTTCTGAATGAAGAGGGGTCACAGAGACAGAGACCCAGCTGTTCCACCACCCAGGTGAAATGGGAAACATATGAGTGAAGCCATCTTGGACATTTGAGATCCAAGCTGAATGGGTGGCTCCAGCCAACAACTCGGAGCAGAACTGCCGAGGTGAGCCCAGCCAATCCACAGAAGCATGAGAAATAATAAATCAGTACTGTGTTAAGTTTTGAGGTGCTTTTTTTATAGGCAGCGATAGAGAACTGAAAATAAATTTGTATTGCTACTAATATATGTGACAGATCATCTTTCGTAGGATGAAAGATTTTTTTAAGTTATTTATATCTAAAATGAATAACATTTTATACTCAAAATATACAGAGTTGATTTTCTTGTAGGATTTCAAAAATTGCTGGTGCAACAGCACGATCACTGATGATCCAACGTCAGTTTCCTTGTCATAAACGAGACAAAAAGGAAGGTACAAACCAATCTTATCTTTTTGTCCAGCATTTTTGTGTTTGGGTTATACCAACTTAGCAAAAGGAAGAAGCAGGACACTGGAAAACATATTTTAGGGCAGTTTAAGTAGCACAGGCATCATCTACAAAGATGTGAATACTGACTAGCTAAACCATCTGGAACTAGCAACTTTTTATGAATAGTGTTTTGACAACTTCATCAAATTCCTCCATGAACATCACTCCAGGTTAAGTGTTCTACCTCTTCTTCATCTACCTCAGTAATGTATTTTCCCTAAAAAATATTCATTTCATCTCAAATCATCAGAAAAAAACATACACAGTATTCTTTTATGTGTAAATAGACAATAAACTGAAAAGTGTACATAATAAAATAACAAGAATTTACCTGAGTGTTGGGAAATTTTTATATTGGACTTTAAGTATTTTATTTCCCAAATTTTCCAAAATAAGTGTCAGACTTCTAAAATGAAAAAGAAAAAATGTAAATAGACAAGGAACAAATTTCACTGTTTAGCTCCTTCTCTGAGAATGAGACAGCATATAGCTCACCAGTCTGCAATAGCTGACAGAAATCAGTCATGAGAAAACCTGAAAACTAAACTCTGTGGCTTGACTGCAGTCTTTCCTTATAGTGGGTTGGAGGTAACAATCTGAATTACTGGAGCATTTGCCACTAATACCCACAAAACAAATTAACTGTGAAGAAGGAGATGCTCTATGCTTGCATGAGATTTCATAAGATCCCCAGAATAATTTTGTTCCATCAAGTCTGTAACAGTTCCAATCAGACCACTTAACAGGACTGCTCTCATGCCTTTTAAAATTCATTGTTGTCTCTCGCTTTGCAAGGAATGGGATCCAGTTCTCAGCCCAACAATCTGCGGAGGACAAGCACACAAAATACCATCCCAGTGGACACAATAATGCAGCAGCAACCACAAGCTCCAGACCTCCTTTGCTTCTATTATCATAATTTATGCATCCTTGGAGACTGGAGTATAAAACAATGATTAATGCTGAGGAAGTCAACAGCATCAAAGGTTCAGAAGTGACCACTGCTCTTAAAGAAGAAAATAATAGTTCAGTTACACAAATGCTTATGAAACCTGTATTTTAAAAATTCATTGAAAAATGAAATCATTTACCCAGCTACTACAATCATAACTATCATGGTCTTAATCATTAATGCTTTGGTTTCCTTTTGTCTGAGTCTGTCTTTCTATGGCCACACACACACACACACACACACACACACACACACATATATATGTCTGTATAACCTCGATTTTATCGAATTAACAACATCGCCTATAAAATCACCAAGGCAATAAAATTTAATAAGAGCAGTACTTTGAGCTATTAGAGAATGCCATTATAACATAATGTTAATATAATCACAATATAGTTTATGTAAGACAGATGTAACCATTGCAAATACTAGCAATATTAGAGATATCTTTTCAATACCCTGGAAAAGGCCACGGTATACAATGTACAGAAGCAAAAGTCAATTTCAAAAAAATACACAGGTTAGAAATAGATAGTTACAAGCTCTATATAAAAGGGAAAACTAGTGATTTCCAAGTTTTGGTGATGACAGTGATGCCAAAAGTAGATTCCAGGGCCTTGAATAATATAACGTCATCAAGGGAATATGGAATTACATTTAAGAATTGAATATATCGGGGCGCCTGGGTGGCTCAGTGGGTTAAAGCCTCTGCCTTCGGCTCAGGTCATGATCTCAGGGTCCTGGGATCGAGGCCCACGTTGGGCTCTCTGCTCAGCAGGGAGCCTGTTTCCTCTGCTCTCTCTGCCTGCCTCTCTTCCTGTCAAATAAATAAATAAAATTAAAAAAAAAAAAAAAGAATTGAATATATCCAGGGGCACCTGGGTGGAAGGCACAGGTCATGATCTCAGGGTCCTGGTATGGAGCCCCACATTGGGCTCCCTGCTCAGTGGGAAACCTGTTTCTCCCTCTCCCATTCCCCCTGCTTGTGTTCCCTCTCTCGCTGTGTCTAATAAATAAATAAACAAAATCTTAAAAAAAGAAAAAAAAAAGCACTGGATACATCCATATTTAGCTGCCCTAACTTAAACACCATGTTGCTTAGAAGCTACATACATACTATACTGTGTTATAGCTACAATAGCTGGCTTTCAAATTTCTTTTACCCATTAATTACTCACTTAAGAAACAGGTCATATCTCCACTGGTACATACATTCCACCCACAGAACAAAAGTTTTGGAAACAATGCTTATTCTTACTATATGTTATTTTCTCTAATAATTGCTATTCTTTTCCATTTATTTTTTTTAATTCACTTTAAGACCCACTGAATTGATTTCATTACCCACGAGTGGGTCACAACCTATCACTTGAAAACTGGTAGGCCTTTCTTAATTCTTAGAATGAAGGGGAAAAAAGAATAATATCACAGACCCATTAGGTACCACATAACATGCAGTAAGATATCATTTGTGCCCTCATTCTTACACCAACCCTATTAGGCAAGTAATGTTCATTCATTTCAATAAAAGTTCCATCCCTGCAACAAATGTTGACTGAGCACTTGCAATGTGTTAGGTACCAGTGCTAAAACTCGGGGAATAACTGGCAGTGAACAAAACCTATACAGTCTATGCCCTCAAAAAGCTAGGTTCCATGGAAAGAAGATCTTAAATGGGAGATAAGTGCTACAGAGAAAAAAACGGCATGCTATGACAGCACATAAAAGAGAGATCCAACTCAGACTGAGAGATTTTTAAAGGTTTCCAAAAGAAATATCACATGAGCACAGACTTCAAGGATGCAAAGGAATTAGACAAAAGTAGGGAAAAGTGGTATGGGTGGAGGGCAGGAAGAGCACTGACTAGAAGCACGCATGAGACAGGAAAGAATTTGGGTCAAAAGAAGAAATAAAAGAAGGCAAGTGTAACAATCACCGAACACAAGGGAAACAAAGCTGGAAGACTCTGGTGCCAAGCCATGTCGGATCTCACGGGGCACATGAAGGACTCTGGACTTTATTCGGGTGTAAAAGAAAGCCACTGAAAAGTTCTGAGTAAGAAGGAGTGGGAGGGAGGGAAGAGGATCAGATAGGTTTTTCCAAAGATTATTCTAGGTGTTCTGAGGAGAATAGACTGTAAATAGGCAAAGCCGAATATAAGTTTAGTTAGGCAGACCCAGCAAATGTCTGAATGAGAAATGGTACAGGCTTCAATGCAGGTGATGGCAACAGAAGAGAAGTTAGCAGACTTGAGACAAGAGACAGAACTGGACATGAAAGATGAATGAGTGAGAAGAGAGACAAAGACAGAGGGAATGACTCCCAGGTTTCTGATACAAACAACTCTAAGAAGAGAAAGCTGTAGAAGAAGCCAAGTTTGAGGGCACAAGCCTAAGTTCATTCTACTATATCCAGAAGGAGAAATTCGAGAGGAGCCTTCAAGTAGACAGTGTGATACCACACACCTAATAAATATCAGAGACAGACTGGAATCCTGCCAGGTCTATTTGACATCAAAGTTCTTTCACGACAATGAAATGCAGATGAGAATTATGATGGTGAGAATGAGGAATATGATACAGCATCAACTAACAGTTACTGAACTTCTACAATGTGCTAGGTGCTCAAAACCACCACCCTACTGAAGAAGCGGCACCTGGAGGGGGAAAGTACCTTGCAGAAGCTGGCAGAGAACACCAGGATTCAAACTCAGATCTAGACACACTCCAAAAATGATGCTACTGACTTCTAAACCACAATGCCACTCAAGTCCAGAATGGGAATACCAATACATTTAACTCCCAACCACCTGCCAACAAGAGATTTAAAGTTCTCTGAAGGCAGAGTAGTGCTCAACTCACCTCTGTAAATTCTACTACAACGCATCATCGATGGTTTGCTAAACAGAATGTGAAGAAGGCAGGTTCTTGATGTGCTATTAACAAGATTTAGATTTGGAAGATCACCTAGAGACTGGATATCATTAGCTTTTTTTATGATGTATATAATTTAAATTCAAAACACATAGGTGACTTCAGGACAGCTGTGTGGCTCAGTCAGTTAAGCATCTGCCTTTGGCTCAGGTCATGATCTCAGGGTCCTGGAATCAAGCCCCACATCAGGCTCCCTGCTTAACGGGGAGTCTCCTTGTCCCTCTCCCTCTGCCCCCACCCCAGTTCATGCTCTCTCTCTCCAGTGCTTTTCTCTCTCTCAAATAAATACATAAAGTCTTTAAAGGAAAAAACAAAACTTCAAAACTGAGAGGGCCACAAAGTGAGAGAAAAAAAGGTGTCAACAATATTCTTCCATATGTATTCCTTATATATATATATCATCCAACTGTTTTCTGACACCAGCATACCTCCCAATCTACTACCATAAACTGTCATTTTGTTTCAAAAGAGATTTTAGCCATCTACTCCCAATATAAGATTAAATTAGAAAATAAAACAAAACTCATCTCCTTACCAAAAGATTGTCCTTTTAGAGAAACAGGTTACTTTCACTGTGTGGTACCAAACAATGGGATGAAATTTCAGTTCAAGAACATTAGTATCACTAACCCATCTTTTTATAAATCTTATTTAAAACTAGAATGAATAAACTTAGTTCAAAATTAATCTCAAGGTGTGCACTACTGTAAGAATGTCTTCTAAGAATGAAACCTTGGCTGTTTACCCAATAAATACTGAACATCTTTTAAGTGTGCAAGAAGCAAGTTATTATACTTCACTGAATCTAAGAAACCACTGAGAGTAAGATGCACCAGTCTATTACTATCCCCCCCTCCAAAAGGAGGGAAAATTAAATTACGGTACCAGGGTTTCTTATGTAAAATTAACTTACTCAGTTTAGAACAGATTTTTTTTTAATCCGACAACATAAAATACAAGCACAATAAATTAGTCAAAGTATTCCTACAACTTTTTCACATCAGAAAGCAACTCTTGACAATATCACCTGTTGTGCTTACGAGGAGCACTTAATAACACAGCTTTTCCAAAACAAAATTAAATGTTTTGCTACTGCCTGGGAGGCTTTTCCCAAGCTGCTGACACTGGGCCTGTAGTAGATGCTGATCTTGCAAAAACAAGGTGAACAGAAAGTTTTCAGATTAAAATCATGCTTCATATGACTTTCTCAACTGATCCTGAAATGTCAATAGCTGCAGTGTCCCATCGAACCACCAGGACTTCCACGCCGAGGCAATGAATGACATCAGAGCAGCTGCGTGGCTTGCAGTGATTATAAGACTCGATCGACTGTACATGCATCATGACTTCAGACATTAAACTATGGGAGAAAATGTGTTTAGAATCAATAAGGTAAACTAGCTCAAATTCTACAAGATTATAAACACTTATCACATGAAAATCTCATCTGGGAAGGAAGATGTGGTTGGCTGTAATTTTGTACCCAATTTTTCACTGCTCCTTCCTGCAGAGAATTCTACACCCCTGCCTGTTGCCACGTGGCTTGCAGTGGCCCTCTGCATGAAGGTAGTGCTCATAGAAAAGTGAATGCAGGTGACTTTGCATCAGCTCAAAGTTCAAACAACAACTAGATTCTCTTAGTTGGGAGATCTACCATAAAGTATTTTAAAAACTCTCTCCAACTGAATCTGATCACAAGCAGCATGGAAACAGACAACAAAGCATAAAGTACAACTCTAAAATAATTTAAATGCAACTTAAAGCTGGAAAATAATTTCTGTGATTCTAACAAACCCGTGATTAGTCACACAGTATGGATGGAAAATTATACACAGACAGAGATTCAACAAGAAATCAAAGCTTGTAATGTATGACAAATACTTGGAAGATGATTTTTACATTGAA
The DNA here is from genome assembly GCA_004023965.1 of Spilogale gracilis. NCBI lineage: Eukaryota > Metazoa > Chordata > Mammalia > Carnivora > Mephitidae > Spilogale > Spilogale gracilis. Next base: position 147,802 of record PITA01002310.1, read on the forward strand.
AAAATAGCTAAATACAACTTAACTGATTATGTGGGAGGATTCACACCCAATTATTCATGCACATAAAATTAATTATAGGTTTTTCTATAGTCTACATTCCATATATATACACCCACGTAACACTCATCCTCTTTGAACTCGTTTCTCTATCACTTAGATTTCCTATATGCCTACCATATAATATCAAGGTACTTGTTATCCTAACGTCCAAAGTCTGAAAGAGAAGGTCACCTGGAACAGAATTATTCAGTGCCTTAAGGTAAAGATTTTGTTGTGACTTTGGACAACTTCATTAACGTATTTAGGCATCAGTTTCCTCATAAGGAAAATGGGAATAATACCATCTGCCTCAAACAGCAAATGTTAGGATTAGGATACATTATAACAAACTTAAACCACTGCCTGAATAAAAGGCTCCTCTTTAGGGCGCCTGGGTGGCTCCGTGGGTTAAAGCCTCTGCCTTCAGCTCAGATCACGATCTCAGGGTCCTGGGATCGAGGCCCGCATCGGGCTGTTTGCTCAGCAGGAGCCTGCTTTCTCCTCTCTCTGCCTGCCTCTCTGCCTACTTGTGATCTCTCTCTCTGTCAAATAAATAAATAAAATCTTTTAAAAAAAAAAAAAAGGCTCCTTTTTAGAAAGCTAGCTGGATTTCCACTCCAGTTAAGGTGAATTAGGATTTAGATCAATGTTCCTATTCAGAAAAAAATAGAACAGATGAATAAAATATAAAAAAGAGCAACTGTTCAAAGGCATCAAAGAATTACCCCAAAAGTATCAAATTACACTGAGCCAAGATCCAGGAGAAGAAATCTTCAAAAAAAAAATTATTCTAGCATTTGAGGCCACATTTCTCCTAAAGACATGGACTGATTCGAGGAGAAGCAAGTAAGAGGCTAAAAGCTGATCAGAGTTTTCAAATCACCAACAGGTTGAAAGGACAAAACCAAAATTCAGAGCCTATAAAAGAGAGGAGTTCCCAGGAAGCCCCTCCGGCTTTGGGTTGGGACCCCAGATAATTAGAACTTCTCATGAGAAAAGTGAAAAGGAAATAGATAAATCCTCACAGAGACTGAAGCACATCTTCAAATCATCTAAATCCCCGGTTGGGAGAAAAGGAAGACTGGGGCAAAGGGATGGGAAACTACTAGTGCTCTAGGCGTCACTGCCAAAATAAATGTAAACTTTACTCTAGGCCTTAAAACAGGTCTATAGTTTTGTATATAATAACTGGCACTCAAAAAAACAAAACAAAACAAAACAAAACAACCAAGGAAACAGGAATAAGAATAAAATGGCTAAAAACTACAGGGTCCCACAGGCAAGAAAAACAGACCCATAAGAGATTCAATAATGGTGTTAAAATACACAGACACACTGGGGCACCTGGGGGCTTAGTCATTAAGCGTCTGCCTTCAGCTCGGGTCATGATCCTGGAGTCCCAGGATCAAGCACCGCATTGGGCTCCCTGCTTGGCAGGAAGCCTGCTTCTTTCTCCCTCTCTCACTCCCCCTGCTTGTGTTCCCTCTCTCACTGTGTCTCTCTCTGTCAAATAAATAAAATCTTAAAAAAAAAAAAGACACAGACACTAAAATACATTGCTTAAAGATGAGGAGGACTAGGATTACAAGAAATTAAGTAGGGGCACCTGGGTGGCTCAGTTGGTGAGGCGACTGCCTTAGGGCTCAGGTCATGATCCCGGAGACCCGGGATCGAGCCCCGCATCGGGCTCCCTGCTCCACAGGAAGCCTGCTTCTCCCTCTCTCACTCCCCCTGCTTGTGTTCCCTCTCTGGCTGTGTTTCTCTCTGTCAAATAAATAAAATCTTTAAAAAAAAAAAATATTTAAGTAAATAACGGTGAGAATTACCCAAAATTAAAGACAAAAATCAAATCCTAGATTCAAGCAGTACTCCAGACTTCAAGTAGGACAAATACAAAGCAGCACAACATAGCGCAACTGTTGAAAACAAAAGATGAAGAGGAAAACCTTCAAAAACAGCCAGAAAAAAAGAAAGAAAATTACCACTGAAGGAACAACAATAAGACTTATGGCTGACTTTCCAGTACAAACAATAGAAGCCAGAAGACAATGAGATAACAGTTTTAAGATTGGGGGGAGGCGGAACTGCAGATAACTAGATTTTTATACCCAATGAACATATCAAAGATGAAGACAATAGCCTGGGGAGAAGACTGGTGGACAGGAGCACAGTTTCTGAAACTACAAAATCCTCATGTAAGAGATAAGGGCCTCCACTAAAGGGAAACTGCTGGGAGTGGAACCAAAACTGAACAGAGAAAATAGAGAGGAAGCAAAGAAAAGGTTCAGATAAAAGTGGGAGAAGACGACAGAGCCAGGGAAGTTACACAGCAAACCATTATATACTTTTAACCACCACATGACATAACAGTAGACAGAGTCCAGTGAAGTTATAAAACCACCTAACTGCTCCTCCTCTGACCATTACAGGAAAATTAATTTCATATAAAAATGAGCAACAAAAACATGTTAAGAGAAAATCCCATAGGTTCAGCTAAGGTCATGGTATCAGGGCTATGAGATTAGGCCCTGCACTGGACATGGAATCTGCTTAAAATTCTGTCTCTCCCTAGGGTGCCTAGGTGGTTAAGTATTTGACTCCTGGTTTTGACTCACGTCATGATCTCAGGGTTATGAGACAGAGCTCCACATCAAGCTCTGTGGTCAGCACTGTCTGTTTAAGAGTCTTTCCCCTTCCCCCCCACTTCTTCCCCCTCACTCCCATGCACTCTCTCTTGCTCAAAAAAATAAGTTGTCTTTTTTTAAAAAAGAGTCTCACTCTCTCTCCCCTCTGCTCCCCTCCCCTCTACTCTCTCTCCCTCTCTAAATAAATATCATTTCAAAAAAAGACAAGAAATCCCATTGGATGTTACAATAAGACAAATCTGAATAAGATTCAGACTAATATCCCTACAGCCAGAAAGAACAACATAATAATCAAAACTATAACTTTCTATTTCAAAATAGTTAAAATCCATTAAGAAAATTATATGGACATGAAAGACGAGAAGACAGAATTATAAAAATGTACAAATGAGGGGCGTCTGGGTGGCTCAGTTGGTTAAGCAACTGCTTTCGGCTCAGGTCATGATCCTGGAGACCCGGGATCGAGTCCTACATCGGGATTCCTGCTCGGCAGGAAGCCTGCTTCTCCCTCTCTCAGTCCCTCTGCTTGTGTTCCCTCTCTAGCTCTGTTTCTCTCTGTCAAATAAATAAATAAAATCTTTTAAAAAAATGTACAAATGAGGTAAAGAACTCAGGGAAGAATCCGAATTAAAAGGAAAAAAGTATATGAAAACTAATTAGAGAAAACACAAAAACCAAACACAACAGGTAACGCCTGAAAAGAAAGAGAAGGTGGGGGGGGAGTGGGAGTCATTTCCAAAAGTGAGAAAATAGGTAAAAAGAATTCTAAATAGGGGCACCTGGGTGGCTCGGTCATTAATTGTCTGCCTTTGGCTCAGGTCATGATCCCAGAGTCCTGGGATCAAGCCCCACATCGGGCTCCCTACTCAGCGGGAAGCCTGCTTCTCCTTCTCTCAATCCCCCTGCTTGTGTTCCCTCTCTAGCTGTGTTTCTCTCTTGTCAAATAAATAAATAAAATATTTTTAAAAATTCTAAATAAAGTAGCAAATACTGAAGAGAGGCAAAGAAAATCAAACAGATGCATGAGAAAAGACAAAAAGAAAATACATGCAAGGAAATACTAAAATAATTCAAGAAAACTTTTAAAATCAAAAAGAAAAAAAGACCTAAAATCACATATTGAAAAAGCACACCTAGCACCTGAGAATACTGACCCAGAACATCCAACCATCACATAGCCTAGTAAAATTATCTGGCTCTGGGTCAAAATGGAATAGTATTAGAGACCAGAGTTACCTCCTACCTGAACAACAACAAAACAAAAACATGAAACAGAGTTTTGAAGACACTGGCCATAAGGAAATGAACAACAGTGATCCCTGAGAATGAGAAAAAAACAAAGTAAGCCTACAAGTGCACCAGCTCACTGTCTACAGCAAGTCTCCAGGCCAAAGCACAGGAGGGTGAAGCCAGTGGGATCCTATCAGACTCCTTGAATTGAAGAGACACAGCTGGAGGGGGTAAAGGGAACTCAAAGTGACTCGAGTTAGTGGGAAAGAATATCAAAAAGGAAACAGTTGCACAGAGAATTCTGAAAACCTTCAGAGACTCCCTTGAATAATCAGGACAGTGCTGATGTGCACATGCATGTGAAGAAACTACCCAAGGATGAGGAAAGAATTATCCAAGAAAGTGGAGAGAACAGTGCCCACACTCAAATATGGCCAAGAATAGTGACTGTCCCTTCCAGCTAGACTGGAAAAACAGTCATGATTCACTGGGCACCAGATAGAGTACAAAGAGGGGTCTGGCCTCAGTAGTAGGGAATAATTAGTCCCAGATTAAATGCTGCTTTGGTCCTAACAAATCTTAAAAGCACAACCCAAAAGGATCAAATTGTTTCCAAGTAAATTAACTGTGTTCCAGAACAAAGCTCACTAATATTTATAGGAATACAAAAATATCCAGCACCCAACAAGGTAAATTCACTATTTCTGGCATCCAATTAAAGATTACCAGGCATGCAAAGAGGCAGAAAGATACAAACTAATTCATTATCCTGAACTGGTAAATAAAGGGAAAGAAACAACCATTTATCCTGCCTTTACCCAAGACCAGTAACACATTTACCAAATGGTAAACAAGGGATAATGTCTCCTTGTAAAAGCAGTCCTAACAGATTTAGAGAGTGAGCAACAGCAGCTGTTAACATAAAAACAGAGGTAACTAGACATCAGATGTCTCCACATGAAAAACCATACCACCTAAGTCCTGACAAAGAGATCAAATATGATTCCAATCAAGCCTTTGAACCCAACAACCAAGTTGCAGAAAATACAAAGGCGAGAGAAACATGCTAAAGTGCACACTGAGTACACAATCAGCAAAATATGGACTATGGGAACCTCTACAAATCACATGCCTGGTGTTGTTCAGCAGATAAATTTCAATGAAAAGAAAGCGAGGGATGGTAAGCTTCTAGTTTGAAAGAAATTTAGGGGCACCTGGGTGGCTACTGGTTAAGCATCGACTCTTGGTTTTGGCTCAGGTCATGATCTCAGGGTAGTGGGATCAATCCTGGCTTTGGGCTCTGTGCTCAGCAGTCTACTTGAGATTCTCTCCCTCCCCCTTCTGCACCTCTTCCTGCTCACACATGCTCTCTATATAAAATCTTTAAAATAAATAATTTAAAGTGATACATTAAAAATCTTTAAATGGGCAAGTCTAAACTATGGTGCCTAGGAGGCACATCTGAGTGATAAAATGATAAAGAAAAATACAAAGTGATCACTATAAAGTTAGGATGGTGACTAAGAGAGGAAGGAGTTGAGATCAGGGCAGGCCATATGAAATATTATTCAGCCATAAGAAGGAATGCAATAATACATACTATAACATGGATCAATCTCGGGGTGCCTAGGTGGCTCAGTCATTAAGCATCTGCCTTGAAGTCTCAGGTCATGATCCCAGAGTCCTGGAATCTGGTATCAAGCCCTGCATGGGGCTTCCTGCTCAGTGGGAAGCCTGCTTCTCCCTCTCTCACTCCTCCTGCCTGTGTTCCCTCTCCAGCTGTGTTTCTCTCTGTCAAATAAATAAATAAAATCTTTAAAAAAAAATAATGGATGAATCTCAAAAACATTATGCTACGTTAAAGTAGACAAACCCCATGAGAAGCCACATATTGTAGAATTCCATTTGTATGAAATGTCCAGAACAGGCAAATCCATAGACAGAAAGTAGATTAATGGCTGCCAAGGGATGGGAGAAAGAGAAACCATAGACACTACTAATAGGCATAGGGTTTCTTTTTAGGATAAAAATATTCTAGAATTAGATAGTGGCAATGACTGTACAACCCTATAAATATACTACAAAACCACTGACTAGTACACTTTAAAATAGTGAATTTTATAGTATATAAATTATATCTCATATTTTTAAAATTTCAGATGAGGTAAACTTTAAGACAAAATTCATTACTAAATATAAAAAGTCATTTCATAATAAAAGGTTCAATTCACTAGGAAGAAATCATTCCAAATTAGTATGCAACCACAATAAAGCCACATAAAATATAAAAAACAAAAGTTGACAAAACTACAAGGATAAATGAAAAAACAATCACAATCATAGAATGAGATTTTAATATATATCTCTTCTGCAAGTGAAAAAAACAAGAGGACCAAAAATTGGTATAAGAGCATAGATGAATGGAAAAATATCAACCTGACATAGAACACTATAAGCACAACCACACAATATACTTGATTTTAAAGTACACAAGGAACATTTACAAAAATTGACTAAATTCTGGGCCAAAAACCAAGACCCGACAAATTTCACAGAATTAAAATCATATAATGCTTCAGGGAGTCAGCAACACTTTTTTTTTTTTTTTTTTTTTTTTTTTTGCCACTGCAACCCTATACCTCATAGCATTACAAAAAAAAAATCGGGTGCCTGGGTGGCTCAGAGGGTTAAAGCCTCTGCCTTCAGCTCAGGTCACGGTCTCAGGGTCCTGAGATGGAGGCCCACGTTGGGCTCTCTGCTCAGCAGGGAGCCTGCTTCCTCCTCTCTCTCTGCCTGCCTCTCTGCCTACTTGTGATCTCTCTCTGTCAAATAAATAAATAAAATCTCTTAAAAAAAAAAAAATCAATTCTAGGTGAATTGCAGACTATATGTGAAAGGTAAAACATTAAAAACTTCTAGAATATAGGAGACAATCTTTTAAATCCCTGGAATAGGGAAAGAGTTTTAAAACAGAGCACAAAAAGGATTAAGCATAAAGAAAATTAATAAATTGGATTACATGAAAAGTAAAAGTTTCTGTTCAGCAAAAGACTTCATGAAAAGTGGAAAAGATAAATCAAAGAAGATAGATATAACCAAAGGGTTTTAAATACACAAAGAACTAAAAAAGAAAAAAAAAGATAACCAAATAATAAATATACTAAAAGATGTTCAACGTCATTAGTAATCAGGAAAATACAAACTAAAACCTAAATGAAATACACTATACAACCACCCAGGAAAGACAAAATTTGGAGAGAGATTTTATATTAAGTGTTGGTGAAGACGTGAAGCAACAGAATCTCTCACACATGGATGGGATGCAAATTGAATCAGCCGCATTGGAAAACTGCTTGGCATTTTATGCTAATGCTAAACATACTCCATGACCTAGCAATTTCACTCCTAATTATATTAACAGAACAGAAATGTGAGTACATAAGCATCAGATAGAGTCACAATATTGACATATGGCCACACTACTCGAAATAGCCCAAACAAGAGGAAAACGTGAATGTCTATCGACAAGAGAATGGATCGATTACGGCATGTTCAGGTAATGGAACACGGTATAGCAATGAATGAAACAAGCAAATCACAGGACCACACAGCAAAGATAATCATACATTTAATGTTTAGCAAAAGAAACCAAAATACCCTCATGACTATTTATATGATTCTACTTACGTGTGTTCAAAGCTGGGCAAAAATAATCAATGCTGTTATAAGATAATGGGTCTCTTTAGGGAGAAAGGAGGGGGTGATCATTGGAAAGAGGTAAGAATGGTTTATAAGATACTAGTAACATTCCACCTCTTGACCCAGGTGGGAATTACATGGATGTTTTAACTTTGTGATAGTTCATCAAGTTGTTAATGTACATAGGGGCAAAAATTAGAATGTAACATGGTTTGTCAGCCAATTTTATTCTCTGAAATCCTTGGGCAGGAAGGGGGGTGGTGATATTCCCCCTATTGATCAGACGAGGACCCTACTAATAATTCTGAATCACAAGGGCATATTCAGAGGTTAAAAGGCTTAATATATGATTTCAGAAATGGGGTAGCAAAAGTCATAATCCGTTTTACCAGCAGTGTGGGTTTCCTGAATTTGCGTCCATGTTTGATTAACTGGTAGGGCAGGGTGGAAAGGGGTGGGTGGACAGCCCATGTATCTTTTTTGTTACCTAAGCTTTCAAGTGAGAGAGAGAGAAATTTACCTTTCAAATTAAAAAAAAAAAAAAAATCATCTGTATTGATAACTCACATCCTTGGGTCTTAAAACCACAGTTTGAAGCAGAATACAACTGTGTGCTTCTTATCATCCCTGTTAAAAAGAATGAGTGCTTGATTTTTATATCCTGGACACAAATTAAGACATCTGAAATTCCTTTGCCAAAAGAAAACTTGATGAAAGAAACCTACCTCCTCCAAATTTTAGCAAGCACCCAAAGAATTTATTCAACATCCTAACACAATAATAAAAGCAAGTCACCATTTCCTGAGTTTTACCACATGCTAGGCACATGCTAAGCATTTAAGATATTCATTTTATTGTAACAACACTGCCAGAAAGATTGTTTTCCCCATTTTACAGATGAGAAAACTGAGGCTTAGAGAATTGAATGATTTGCATCATTCACACAGTTAATCAGTTCTTTAGTTCGGTGTAAACGGTGTTTACTAGTTATGTTTTCTATTTCTTCTCCGTTTTTTTATCTTGAAATTTTAAGCCGAAGTACTGTGTAGAAAAGGGAACGTGCACATATACGTACGTACATTTACACTAACAATGGTTTGAAAGACGAAAAAATATACTCACATGAGCAAGTCCCCTGTGTATCACTGCACCCGAACAGAGCTGAGGTTTACCCAAGAAACAAAACGTACTTCTCAATGGTAGATGAGCAAGCCAAAGCACTGCATATAGTAAGTCTACAAAGCATTAACTGGATTAATTAGCAAGGGATTTGAGAAGCAGCTTGGAGCTAGGAAACCAAAACACTAAATTGTTTAAATACTTTGGCAAAAGATCAAGGTTTCTAGGCAGCACTGGGTCTCCTTCCATCCTTTTCATTCCATGTTTTAACACATTTAACCTGTCTGAGGTACTTTTTCATGAGATATGAATGACATTGTCAAAATACCAAAAAGAAAAGTGAATTAAAAAAATTCTGCAAGCTGTTACCAATTCTGCCAACATGTGAGAGCCCAGGCAACATTAATTACAAATCAATCGCTTAGGACATAAACAGCTCTTATCACTAGTAAACTCCCCCTGTAAAATAACTTGCTTTAGAGAGAAAAAAACAAAGCAAATGTCTCCTCTATTATAGTTGGTGAACTAATCAGGACAAAGAAACAAAATAAAACAGAAGAAAATGCACCAAAGAGCAAATGTGAAAAAGGAATCCTAGCTAGATGAACGTCTGGAATGCTACAAGAGCAGCACTATCATTTAGAAATAACGAAGAGGAAGTGGTCAAGACAGGGACACTTACTGAATGGGTTTCTGGTCTCCAGGAAGTAAGAATTTTTACAACGCAACTGATTTTCACAAACACATATGGCAGCAAAATGATAAAAGAAAGCTTTCAACTATACAGTCATGGAGGGGGGGAAAATCTGTTGTCCCTCCAGTTTTATGAGGGCCAAGCACACACATCACCACTCCCCCACCCCCACCACACACAAACATCCAATCACAATAATAAATTCAAAAATCCAATGGTCCTTCCAGAAATCTGGTTAACCTAAACTCTGCCCACAAACTACTAACTACCCTCACTCTTTGTCATGGATATGTCTGAATTTTCCTCTTAATTTTCATAAAACATTAGAGAAAATCTAAGTATCTTTCTGCCTCTCCTCCACAACATACTTGATTTATTCCAGTAGGAGGGGGGAAAAAAACTAAGCAGAAGGGGGAATCACTAACTCTCTATCAAAATACATCCTGATTTCCATTAGATCCATTGGGATCACTATGAATATAGAATATAAAAGTGGGGAGAACTCCAGCTATGAAGCCTGGCAAAAGCCATGTGATTGGGGCAGTTTTCTTAGCCTCCATCAAATGACTAATTTGGTCCATTTTGCAGAGTTATGAGGATTAAAGATCCTATTTATAAAGTATCCAGCAGCATGTCTGACACACAGTAGGTGTGTAGCATTTACTAATATTTCATCTTGACTCTTGGCACATTGTAGGTTAAGTTTCGAGGATAATAAAAAGTCTTTGCTGAACCAGAAATCTTACTGACAATTACATAAACAAGGCACTGAGGAAGATTATGATACTTTGTTATATGCCAATTATGAGCAGAATTCACCCCAGTATGTCCAAGGCACTGTGTCTCCAAAGAGAGCACAACTCTTACACATCAATTCCGACTTTTCACAAAATAACTGTGAGAAAAGGCTAATGGGCAATAATACCCCCGGGTTCACATATGAATTAACAGGAATGAACGAAATCCGGGAGTTAACAGTGTAACCAAGCTCATGCAAATTAGCTATGGGTGTTTCACTCACTAGTCTTGGCTGCCTGTGAGAGGAAAAAAAGGAGCTAAATTTATTTTTTCAAATAAAATTATAAAAAGGAAAAATATGGTTAAAGAAAGAGCTAATATAGTTTGTTTTTAATTAAAAGGAGAGGATATAAAATACAATTTCCAAAGAAAAGTGGCCCAAAAGCTAAGTAGGCAGGTAAAATATATTATACTTTTGGTCTAAGTTTTTACATATTTCATATTATAGGATTTTTTGAACTGACTTAATATAACACTCATTTCAAATTTGAGAAAATACTACTGCATTATAATAAAATTTTACACAAGTATACACTGCTTTTTAATAATTTTTTAATGCTGTCTCACCAGTAGTTACTCACATTACAAAATGCACTAGACTTTTTTTAGAAGTTCCATTTCTGTTTCATGTGCCAGTGATTTATTACAAAAACAGTAACAATTAAAAAGGGCATCTGGGGGCGCCTGGGTGGCTCAGAGGGTTAAGCCTCTGCCTTCAGCTGAGGTCATGATCTCAGGGTCCTGGGATTGAGTCCCACATCAGGCTCTCTCCCCTCTTTCTCTGCTTGCCTCTCTGCCTATTTGTGATCTCTCTCTGTCAAATAAATAAATAAAATCTTAAAAAAAAAAGGGGGGGGGCATCTCGGTGACACAGCACAGAGTCAGCTTAGGATTCGCTCTCCTTCTCCCTCTGCCCCTCCTGCTCCTGCTCTAAGATAAATAAATCTACCTCTTAAAAAATAGTAACAATATAAAATTATTTGGAGTATTAATTGCACAAAACAGGTTACAACTGCATTTCTGTGATCTTCTCTAGTTCCCTTACTAAGCATTTATTAAAAAGCTATTACGAGTGAGGCAATCTGAATACTTCGTATCATTAAATTTCTAATGCCATTAAATTCTCAAAAGAACCCTATGAAGCAGATGGGGATATTGGTGAGATGGTATTATTGGTGAGAAAACAGAGTTCCAAAAAAATTTCTGCCTTGCTCAAGTCAGTTTACTGGCCATTGACTGGCCAAGATTTAAACTCCAAATTGAGTACAGAGCCTGCAGGTCTTGTATTATGCATGCTGTTTTCTTCCCATATTACTACATTTCCTGTAATTAAAATAGTCAAAGTGATACACTACCCCAATGCATTCACAGACATGAGTGTCTCAACACTCAACAAAGATATTCCACTAGTCCCCCCTGCTTGCTCCTAAAAGGACTGAGCATTTTTCAACAATCTAGGTCAAGTTAAAGGAGGAGAAAACGCAACTTCAAAATAATTTTGCTGGATCACCACAACCGAGAAGCAACCATATTCTTCTATCCAGGGGTAAAAATATGGACAAAAACATACATACATATATAGCTTTTCCAAAAACTAAATTATTTTTCAAAACTATGTAATTTCTATAAAGAAAGTCTGCAAGCATGAATTCAAGAGTCCTACCAATGCCAATCTCATTCCAAATCTCAAAATCAAAACCTCTCTTCCTAAAGACCTCCCCCAAAAAAAGGCAAAACTTAAAATTGAAAATCTACTCAAAGGTAAAGACCAAGAAAAACAGTGTTAATGTACTTTGCATTCACCTAATGTAACTTGGGGATATATACAAATCAATGCAACTTCTACATTATTTGACACCATTCCTCTCTCTATCAATTGGCTAGGAGTGAATTTGCATTACAGAAACACATGTGACAAAAACTGTACTAGCTCCTTTATTCTTCATACCAAGCCTCTATGATAAGCCTCATTAATAATCTCATTTTACAAGTTAAAAAATAAAGAGCTAACACAGCCTATCATCACACAGCTTATAAATGGCTATACCTGAACTAGAACTTAACTTTTATAACCATACTGAAACAAAACCTTGCTCCATCAGAGAAGTTGAACATTCCAGAACACAAGTGAACCATGATCCTTAAACAAATACCACAAACAGAGGTGTGGATTTGGAGGCAGCACGGTATAGTGGGAAGAAGCACACCAGAATCTTATCACTGATCTCCTACTTAGTAGCTCTATCACCTTAGGGCAAGTTACTTCATCTCTATGTGTCTTGGGTTGCAACAGTTGTAAAATGGAGACAATAATTCATATCTTATGGGCTCTTAGAAGAATAAATACACACATGTGCATACATACGTGTGTGTATATATATAAAGCAAATAGAAACTCAACAGATGTCCAGCCACACTCTTATCTACCCCTGGAGTTAGCTCCATTTCAATGCTCAGTTACAAAAGAAGATAATGATGATAGAGTTGGGAGGCAAATATAGAATCTACTAGTATTTTAATAAGGTCACTAGAAAATTGAAATGTTGGGGCACCTGGGTGACTCAGTGGTTAAGTGTCTTGCCTTTGGCTCACATCATGATCCCAGGGTCCTGGGATGGAGCCCTGCGTATAGCCCCATGTTCGGCTGCCTGCTCAGCAGGAAGCCTGATTCTCCCTCTCCCACTCCTCCTGCTTGAGTTTCCACCCTCACTGTCAAATGGGTAAGTAAAATCTTTAAGGAAAAAAAAAAAAAAAAAACTGAAATGTTGACAAGCAACAGTCATTAGCCACAATGGACCAAACTCAAACATTGCAAAACTTCCTCAAACTATATTAAATATTTCTGCCAACCATTCAGTGCCGCACACTAAGAAGTTTTGTTTTTCTTTGTTAACTTGGTTTTCTTGTATAGCTGCAGCAAGCAGGATCCAATTAGTATTTTGGACCCGTGGGGAGTCCTATGTTAGAAATGTCATTCCAAAAGAAAATCATGCCACCTGCCCTCAATAGTATCCCCCAAACCCTCTCTCCATTTCCTCAGTTTCCAAACGCTGCAGATGACTAAGTTCAGACATTTTTATTTACAGGGAAGTCCTCTGCACATTAAGTAGAAATTATTGTTTTTATGTGAATTATCTTCACAAAAGGTTACACACAGGCAAAGGCCATGTCTTATCCACCTGGTTACATCCCACTCTCCATTTACCCAAGGCCCCCCCAGAAAAGGCAGTACAACATTAACACCTCAGTGACCACAGGGATCATCTAAGGCCTGGGCTGAGCCACATGCTCTATGCCATGAACAAACACAAAAATGTCTGTTAGCCATGGGAATCCAGGTTTGAAAGATCATATAGGCTGAAGACATCAATTGGAACCGTACCACGTAGTGAGCCAAGGAAGCCTGAGGGGAGGGTGGGAGGTGGGGTTAATAGGCACAATAAGCAAAGCCACAGTGAAAAGAGAGAGTCACAGGATCCCTGACTTTCCATTTCTAGTTTGTCCTCAGAAACCCCAGCTGCATTTTGCTTCCTGTCCTTCCCTCTACCACGGATCCCTCCACTTCCATCCCTGCCCTTCATGAGCTAGTTTTAGTAAAATTTAAAATTCCTCTCCTTGCATTCAAAAATGCCTTAGCAAGGACATGAGCCCATTGCCTAGCACACAGAAGGGATTCAAGTAAACACATTTAAAAAAACGAGCAAAAACCTTACAAAATACCTGATGTTCGATGGGCATTCCTATAATTACAGTTCTTTTAACAGATAGGCCAATTTCCCTTAATCCATTTATAAATAATTGTTAAAGAAATAAACATGACACTTTATTCTAACTTATCATTTAATAATAATTAAGCATTCAAATCTTAAAATGAAAGCACAGATCTGTAGTTCATATTGTTCTTTTAAATTGAATAATTTGGAATCCTATGAAGAGTTCCACCTTACAGCATATTCCCTCATTCTTGTGCAAATACAATCTGTCTATCAACATATTAGCATTTCAATCACCCTTGCTTTTTTCCTAACTGGGAGAAGCTGTCTTCATTTATTCCTATTGAGCATCTACCACCTATGAATTATTTCTAAAGCTAAGCAGTAAAATTGAATTTAAATCCAAGTAAATGAGAAACCGAAACTATTTTCAAACATAAATGTAGGACGTTGGTTACAGTTACATACTTCCAAATATTACAAAAACTCTCTTCAATGATTTATTTACTGTAAGCTGAAAATAATTTCCTCTGAATTAAGTTGTTATAATAGTTGGAAATGGAAATCCAACCCCACATTTAGAGAGTTTTTTTGTTAAAGAATTCCACATCAATTTGTATTCTGGAATAAAAATGCATCCACCATTTTAAGAAAAAAAAAATTTTTTTTTAAGTCCCCTTTAAGCATCCCTTTAAGGCACTGACCATAAATGGTGTAATTTGCCCTGGACATCATTAAAATGTACAGTTAATGAGGATTCAGCTGAAAACAGAAGGAATGTAACCTATTTTCAGGCAAAAGTTCTAACACAGCAATCACAGGAAAAAGCTCTTTGATGTTTCTTTGTCTCTTCTCATTAATTTTTTTTGTCTCAAAAAAAAAAGGTTATTTAAACTTAAAAAAAATTATACACACACACACACACACACACACACAAAGTTTAAACATCATAATTATAACAGAACTCCAATGAGGTCATTAGAATTTTTTTTATGAGATAAACAAGAGTCAGTCACATGTACATGGGGATAACACCACCTACCTGGCAGAGTTGTTATAAGGTTTAAATATATTGTGAGTACAGCATGTAGCAGAGTAACTGACACATGGAAGGTACTCCTGTTATTCTCTCCTCTTTTGTCCCTCTCTTGTCCCCAAGGACCCAGTACAGTGCTGACACAAAAACAGGATTCAAAGAGTAGCCATTACTATTATCCCATATGATGTATTCTTTTTTCCTGCTGAAAAATTCACTATATTAACCCTAACCCTCTTTTCAAGATTTATGCAAGACTCAGCACCTCCTGTCACCAGGCAGGTGGGGCATTATCCAAATAACCAGCATGGAGTAAACAGTCCCGAGTGACATTTTATCATGTGAAGTGCTACACAGGTATAAATATTATATCCTCTCTGGTTTTATTGCCTCATTTTACAATTATACTACTAAAGAGCAAACTAGCATGCAGAATGTTAAGTGGCATTCTGCTGCTTGGAATTTCATCCCAAGGCTCCATTCAGAATAACAAATGTGGGAGCTATTTCATCTCTGCTCTACGGTGAACAAAGTCATCACCTTTACTTGAATATATACGAGGGTCTGGCTTTCTGCAACCTGTTCTGTGCTAAGTGAAATCTTAAACCAAATGTGATAATTACCAAGAAGGTGTCATTTAGGAAGGATTACCGTGCTTTCTTGAGAGATCTTACGATACACTTTGTTATTCTTATACTAATTCCATAATCCAAGTAAACAAAACCGCATTGGTAATAAGTCAGTCTAAGATGATCCACCCTTAAATACCACCAGAACTTAGAACTTCTCTACACCCAAGCAAAAATTATAAATTCAATAAACTAATCACAGTTATTCTAAACGTTGAGATCAAAATAATGTTTCTCTAGCAATTTTCATTTTAAAAGCATTTCCATGTAAAGTATCCCATTTTTCACTGGTTCATTCATCCCATAAATATTTACTAAATTTTCTCTAGTATTGAGCACTGACCATATAGCAGTAGAGAACACAACAAGTAATCTTACCCTCACAGACTTGTAGCAACTTAATTGTAAGCAATGATAAATGCTACAAGAGCACACATACAGTGTAAGGAACAAGTTTACTTTGGTGATCTATAAAGGTTTCCCTTAGGATATAATGTATGAAGTATGATCTGAAGGAATGGGAGTTACCTAATAAGGAAAAAAAAAGGTGAGAATTTCAAAATAATGATAGTTAAGACAGAGAGAAATACCTAGTTTTAAAAGACTGTTAGATAAATCAATCAAATTATTCTGATATATTGAATACGGAGGATGAGTGAGAAGGTAAGTGACATGAACAAAGCTATTAGGTTTCTAGCTGATATAACTGGACTTAAAAAAAAAAACAACAAAAAACAAAAAACAAAAAAAACCTGTTGCTCACTAGAAGGGGACCAGATCTTCAATGGGATTAACCTGATAAAGGGCATCTACAAAAAAAACCTACAGTTAATATCATACTTTGAGGTGAAAGACTGAATGTTTCCCTTTAGAAAGAAAAAAAAAAAAAAAAGACAAGGATATCCACTTCTGCAATTGGAGGTTCTAGCCAGGGCAATTAGGGAAGAAAAAAAAAACAGACGTCATCAAGATTAGAAAGCAAGAGCACAATTATCTCTATTTGCAGATGACAGGATCTGAAATAAAGAAAATCCTAAGAAACCCACCAAAAACTATTAGAACTCGTACACTAGTTCAGCAAAATTGCAGCAAGATTACCAAAATAAATTGAAAGACATTCCATGTTCATGGATTAAAAGACAATGTTAAGATGGTGATGCTCACCAAATGGATCTACAGATTCAACTTATTCCCTATCAAAAACCCAGCTGGGTTTTTTTGGTATTTTTGGGTTTTTTGCAGAAATTGATAAGCTGACCATAAAATGGGTACAGAAATGCAGGGAACCCAGAAAAGCAAAATAACCTTGGAAAAGAACAAACTTGGAAGATTCGTACTTCTCAATTTCAAAATCCACTCCAAAGCTAGGGAAATGGAGATCATATAATATCTGCATAGGAATGTGAACAAAAAAGTCTAAAAATAAATATTTGCAATTGTCAATTTTTAACAAAGGAGCCAAGACAATTCAATAGAGGAAACAACAAATAGTCTTCAAATAGAACTATACAAATTTTAGAAGAAAACATGGGAATAAATCTTTGTAACCTTAAGATGGAAAATGGTTTCTTAGAACACCAAAGCACAAACAATAAAACAAAAAAATAGATAAATAAGACTTCAACAAAATTCAAAACTTTTGTGCTTCAGAGGACCCTATCAAGAAAGGGAAAGGCAGGACACCTGTGTGGCTCAGTGGTTTAAAGCCTCTGCCTTCGGCTCCGGTCATGATCTCAGGGTCCTGGGATCAAGGCCCACATGGGGCTCTCTGCTCAGCAGGGAGCCTGCTTCCTCCTCTCTCTCTACCTGCCTCTCTGCCTACTTGTGATCTCTCTCCCTGTCAAATAAATAAATAAAATCTTTTTAAAAAAGAAGAATTAAGCCTCTTTTGAAAGTCAAGTATCGCATGGTCTCACTTACTTGCGGTGCATGAGAGGCAAACTGGAGGACAGTGGCAGAAGGAAAGCAAATGGGAACTAGGGTAATCTAGGGAGGGAAACAAAACAACAGAGACTTTGAACACAGAAACAAACTGAGGGACTTGGAGGGAGGGGGGAGGAGGGAGGGGAGAGCCTGGTGGTGGGTACTGGGG
>PITA01002311.1:0-164839 GCA_004023965.1 Spilogale gracilis
GAGAGAGAGAGTGAGTGAGAGCACGAGAGTAGAGAAGGTCAGATGGAGAAGCAGACTCCCCTCAGAGCTGGGAGCCCGATGTGGGACTCGATCCCCGGGACTCCAGGATCATGACCTGAGCTGAAGGCAGTGGCTTAACCAACTGAGCCACCTAGTCGCCCCTATTTTGAATTTTTTTTTTTAAGATTTATTTATTTGGGAGAGAGAGCACAAGCAGGAGGGGCAGGAGGAGAGGAAGAGAGAATCTCTAGTAGACTCCGTGCCTGGTGCAGAGCGTGAGATGGGGCTCCATCTCACAAGCCCTGAGATCATGACCTGAGCCAAAAGCAAGAGTCTAACACTCAACCAACTGCACCACTCAGGTGCCCCCTATGTTGAATTTGTAATGCTTTAGAAAATGTGACATGTTGGAGAGAGAAAGATGAAACATCATGGAAAGCATGATTCCAGTTTCATAAAAACAAAGAAGGGAGGGGTGCCTGGTTGGCTAAGTCAATTAAGCATCCGACTCTTGGTCATGAGATTGATCCCACATTGGGTTCTACATTGAGTGAGGAGCCTAGTTAAGATTCTGTCTTTCCCTCTGCCCCTCCTCCCCTGTGTGCACCTGTGTGTTGTTCTCTCTTTCTCTTTCCAAAAAAAAAAAAGTGAGGGGGAAGCATCAAGTTGTTAATAGTTTTCTTTGGGAATATGGAAGATTTTTAAGCTTCTTTTCCAGTCTCCTGCAGTGAACATTTATTACCTTTTGTTCTTTTTATTAGAGACTCACGTATACACAAAAGTACATAAAACACATATGTGAAGGTTCATGAGTGAGTCTAAAATGAATAGCTGTGTAACCACTCCAGGTCAAGAACAGTAAAAGAAACGTGACTTTACTACTGGAATACTGATAATAAAAGTGGCATTGAAAATTAGTTTTCCTGAGTCCCTCACATGGCTATGGTGGAAATAAAATAAGACTCTGTATGAAAGTGCTTAAGTTTATTAAGTTTTAAAACATCTATCAAATACAAGCAGTTATCTTTCTCCTCTAAAGTGCCAGATCAGACAGGTGCACATGAGCAACAAGTCATTGCTGAAGTCTGAGGCTGCTTGTGTCATACAGAGATTTGCACTGAAAACCTGTCAGTGCGTTCACGTGTCCTATCTGCATGTTCTTCCCTCACAGGGAAGTCCTGCTGTGTGCACAGTCTTGGACTCTGGGAGAGGTGTCTGTGACCGACTCAACTTAAAAATATTTTTCCCCGTTTTCAACTGTTCACCTTTCGTTTTCTGTGATTCTCTGAGTGGTTGCATGTAGTGGAAGAAGGTTGTGTGTGTGTATTGATGAGCTGATTTCACAAAAGTCAGAATTCCAAGTATGTTGTTTTGCTTTATTATTGAATTATCGAGTCTTTCACCTCTTGATTTGAAGTTTGGAAACAGGCAGTGAATCAATCATAATTTAATCCTTTCATCTGTTGTTGTTAGGGCAGCTCCAAATTTGTTGGGCCATGTGCAGAGTGAAAATGGGAGGGCCCTTTTTCAAAAACATAGGGAAAAAGTCTTGTTAAAGGTACTAAAATATAGAGCTTTTCCCTTTTTTTCCATGGTCTCTGTCTTGACTTGTCATGGTGTACTTTATTAACTATTTCTTGTCACTCTAAGTAAGGGAAATTTAAAATTTTTAATTATTATGATGAATTTTACTGTTGACCTGATGCCAGTTTATTTTTGTTAAGTTTTTAATTTTAATTCCAGCAGAGTTAACATAGAGTGTTATGTTAGTTTCAGGTGTGTAGTGATTCAACAGTTCTATACATTGCTCAGTGCTTATCATGATAAATGCACTCTTATTTCACCCGCCTCCCCCCACTCGTTCCCCTCTGGTAGCTATCTGTTTGTTCTCTGTAGTTAAGAGTCTGGTTCTTGGTTTGTCTTTCTTTTTTTTTCTCCCTTTGTTCATTTGTTTTGTTTCTTAAATTCCACATATGAGTTTAAAATGCAAATATAAATATTTAATTCATATGCAAAATCACCAACATTATAAAATTTATATTTAAAAAAATGATTTTATTTATTTATTTGACACAGAGAGAGTATAACCAGAGGGAGCAGCAGGCAGAGACAGAGGGAGAAACAGACTCCTCACTGAGCAGGGAGCCCAATGCAAAACTTGATTCCAGGACCCTGAGATCCTGACCTGAGCCAAAGGAAGCCGCTAAAGGAACTGAACCGCCCAGGCGCCCTCTTAAACATTGTTCTTACTGGAACAGTGGAAATACTGCACTGCGTGTTCTACCAACACTACCTTCAGCTTACTATTAGTAAGGACTAATGGAAAATAAGCTACAGATTGCCCTATCTTTTCCCTTCCTTTTACATCAGGCATGATCATTTTTCAGTGTAGGTGGTTAGCTAACATGGGAAAGTAACACGAGTGAGAAAGGATGTTGGAGGGTTCCTTGATTGTTTGTGTTTCTTAGGACAGTATTGCCTTATGTCTACCTTCAAGACAAGTTCTGGTGCCAATGGAAAGCATTCTTTCTTGGGTCTGTACCTCCGCTCACTCATTATAGACCTCATGTGCTTACCTTGAGCTTGCTCTAAGTCTTGCTGAAATCCCACGTATGGTGGGTCCACCAGAATTCTGTGGCCCTAGGACAGCGTGAACATCTATGTAGTCGGTATGACAGAGCAGAACAATGTGCACATTACCTGTATCTCTTCTGCTCAGACACATGCCCTGCTGTTCTATTAGACTTCACGTTCAGAACACAGGTTCAGAGACAAAATTATTAAGAATTCTGATGTGGCCACCTGGGTGGCTCAGTCATTAAGCAGCTGCCTTTGGCTCAGGTCATGATCCCAGGGTCCCTAGATTAAGTCCCACATTAGGTTCCTTGCTCAGTGGGGAGCCTCCTTTTCCCTCTCTCACTCTCCCTGCTTGTGTTCCCTCTCCAGATGTTTCTCTCTGTCAAATAAATAAACAAATAAAATCTTTAAAAATAAAACAAAGAATTCCTATGTGGCCCCAGGAGAGCAGTAAACAAGTGCTGGCCCTTTGGGGAGCGTCCGCGTCTGTCATCCTAAGGACTGGTTCTTGTTGTCGCCCTTACCATGTCTTTCTTTCTCTTTTGGGTTTCGAGTCCTCTTTATCTGTAATGCTTTTGGGCCCAGAATTCTGTTCAGGGTGAATTCTAGGTTTTTTGACAATGATAAATAGCAGTTATTCTCATACAAGTTATGCTTGCTGTTGGTACCAGTTCATTTTTTCATTATGTATTTATCAGTCAAACACATTAGCCCAGAGATTCTGAATAGGGAAGAAAGAAGCCCAGAGATTCTGAATAGGGAGTCAAGAAGGCCAAGCTCTTGGAATTTAAGAAGTTTAATAAAAATCAGAATTTATAACTAGCAGCTTCAAAGCCGTACTTTTGCTGGCGGGAAGGTATTCTCCCTGTGTTACTCTTGGGTTTATAAAATCACCAGTGTACTGGTAAGCTGTTGGCAAACCAGTAACTTTCTGAACTTTGAGAGGTTATTGGAATATTTTGCCCCGGTGCCTTCGATAGAAAATTCCTCAGGAAATATCCAAAAATTATTTTCATTTCCAACTAACTTTGACAGTCTGTTGTGTAAACGGAGGCTATAAAGCTCTGTAGGGAAGAAAATAAGTTCTGATCGCAGAGACCCTAGTTCACATCTTGGTTCTACCTCTTACTCAGTATATGATTTGGGGCAAGACACCTGTGGTTCTGAACTTGGATTCCTCACCTGTGAAGAGGCAATAGTACAGTGGCCTGCTTAAGGGATTATGCTTGTTAATACAGAGAAAATGGGTTCGTTTGATGTTTGACATGGACTGGACATTCACTTTTAACTATTATGCTTAGTAATATACACTAGAAAAAAAAGTCTTCAAATGACTGTATTCATGAGGTTAGAAGGTGAATAATATTATTAGTAGATTAATAAATAATCTCCTCTAGTTCTGTAGGAAATCCTGCAGGTAGCCATGAAACACAAAGGAGAAAAACGCTCGTGTGAAACTGAGCGTTTGAGAACAGGAGCTCTGAGCCATGCATTTCAGTATCCTCAGCCCAGCACAGTGGCTAGAACATAGTAGGTACTTGCTGATTAAATGATGAAAGAAGAAATAAGTAAATATTTTGCTTTTCACATTGTGTGACTTCTATCCTTATAAATTTACAAACAAACCAAGAGATAAATTTTGTGGGCTTTCTACATGTGAGGATCCATTTTGCTTTTTGACAACCGGGGGCCGGGGGGAAACAAGAAAAAAAAAACAGATAAAACCCAGTGGCATCTTTACTTTTAATAAAGATGGGATAACTGATAATTTCCCGTATCTGAACACAGGTGACCTGTGAATCCTGGGCCCAGTGGCAGATGGTCTGAAGCCTCAGCTGGGTTGTGGACTGCATTGTGGGCCTGGACAGAAATCAAAGCTCTGCATGGTGGCTTACTTGGGCTCTGGGTCATAGCCTTCCCCGAGAGCTCTGGGCAGGAGAAGCTGTCTCCATGATGCATCTAGCATCAGAGATGTTAAGTGTCTGCTTCCAGCCAAGCCCAGCTGCATTCTAGCAGGTGGTGGTGATTCCTAGGGAGATGGGAGAAAACCGGGCTGTCATTCAGATTGAGGGAAGATCAATTTGCCTTTTGAAAACAAAGCCTTTAGGGAGATATTTGAGCCATAGGGTGCAATTGAAGGGCTTAAATTTAAGTGACAATAATTGACAAAGTAATTCAAAAGCCATTTTCTAATAATTTATAAAAGACCAGAGAGGCCCTTTTGTATGTGATTTTCTGCCAATTCTATTTAAGTCCTCTGCAGTTTAAACACCAGAGGATTAGTGACCTGGAGAGACGTTTTCAGCTTTGAAAATTAGGGAATAAATTAGAGGCTTTTGACCCAGTATAGTTGCAGTTGTCCCCTCCACCCCCATTTAAAGGGTGCTGCAGAAATTCATGTTCTGCAAGAGCTTTTCAGAACAGTTAGATTCCAGACATGGGTATTTATATTTGCCACTAATGGCATGTGAAAACACATAAAAGGCCAGCTTTTAGGGATATTTTTATTATTGAAAATGATATGCCAAAATAGATTTTTATACTATTTTTTAAGACTTATTTATTTTAGAGAGTGAGCGAGCATGAGTGGGGGGCAGGGGGCATTGGGGGGACAGAGGGAGAAGAAGAGAGAATCCTCGAACAAACTACCTGCCAAGCACAGATCCCAGCACAGGGTCAATCCCAGGAACCTCAGGTTACAACCTGAGCCAAAATTGAAAGTCATCCGCTCAGCCGATACTGTTTTTAAACTTCGTGTAGATCCAGTTGACTATTTTTTTAGGAGTAGAAGGGAGTTTTTAATCTCATTTCTATTCCCTCCTACCTGACTTGAGAAAACTAATTTATTAAGTTTTTATTTAAAGTCCAGTTAGTTAATATAATGTTATCATAGTTTTAGGTGTACAACTTAGTGATGCAACACTTCCATAAAACACCCAGTGCTCATCATAGTAAGTGCACTCCTTAACCCCCGTCACTTGTTTAACCATCCCCTAGCCACCTCCCCTCTTAAATTAAATACCGTCTTAAAACTTGACAATCTAATTTTTAAAGATTGTATTCAACAAAGTGGCTCCCTACTTGTTTTGTGGAAGTGTTCTCTGTGAAGTAAGCAGGAGAAATCTTGCACCTTCAGTTGTTGAATGGAGTAGCGGGAAGATTTGCTAATTGCTTTTCCAGGGACAGAAATGCAACTGCAAATGATAAAGAGACATGATAACATGAAAACTACCCATGAGGCTTGACTCTGGATTGCCAAGATTTTATATAATAAAACATTTTCGTGGAGAGGATTCTAGTGGCTACACAAACTAGCAACTGGCTCCTGTGCCTGAATTACTCTCTTCCTTTCTTCCTTTTCTGGTCATGACCTAAGGTTGCCCTGAAGCTTACCCTTCAAAACCCAAGTCAGATATGTCACCACTTCCTTGAAGCCTTCCTGACTATTCTCGGCTGCTTTGTCTGTGTTGCTTTTGTATTTTAGGTGCACTTCTTAAGGAAGGAGCACTTTCCATAGTGTTCTTTAATTATTGGTATTTATCTTTTGCACTGGATTTATGAGCCTTTTGAGGGAAGAGTCATCTTCGTGGTTTAACCCCCAGGATATTGCCTGGAAAGTAATAAGCACTCAAGAGTCTATTGAACACTCAACTACCAGAAGGCAATACCAAAATAGGTACCACGTGGGGATATTTTGTGTTGATAGAAATGAATTTATTTTAGGTTTCCTCCTGTTTATGACTTCTAAAAGCAGTCTATTAGATGGGCAAAAAATAATACCCAGTGTTGGTAATAGTATGGTAAGAGATATTTGTATATTGGTGATGAGGGTATAAATTGGCACACCCTTTCTGGGAAACTACTTGGATGTTTGAGGCTTAAATATGGGCAATAACCTTTACCTAGTAATTCTGTTTCTTATAGTTTGTTCCAAGGAAATAATAAATCACTGTAGTATTTCAAAGCATAATCAAAGGGATAGCAATTATATGTTAATTATACCTCAAAAAAATGTAAGTACAGCAGCTTTCTAATATTATGTGATCCAAATTGAGTATGTAGTGTGTTCCTGACAACTTGAGATGATGATAACTTCTTGAAGTGCTTCTTTTATGTTTATTGTATCATCCAGCCTATTGTTTTGCATATAGTAGAGGTTGAATAAATACTTCTAATGAGTAATTCCATACATTGAAATAAAAATATCAAGTCCATGTTCACCCATATCATCCAGCCCACTGTCCTGCATATGATAGAAGCTTAATAAATACTTTCAGTGAGTAAATAAATGAGTAATTTCATAAATTGAAATTAAAAAACTCATCAAATCCATAGAATAATGTAACTGTTACTCCTGATGCTACCACCAGATTTAATAACCATTAATTGGTGTACTTGTTTCCAATCTTATTTTTCCTTTTTTAGGCTTTTAAAATTATACGAGTAATATATATGCATATTCTTCGTGAATAGTACTTTATAATCGGCAAAGTGATTTTATTTTTTTAAATTTTTAAATTTTTTAAGATTTTATTTATTTGACAGGGGGGAGATCATAGGTGGGCAGAGAGGCAGGCAGAGAAAGAGGGGGAAGCAGGCTTCCTGCTGAGCAGAGAGCCCAATGTGGGGCTTGATCCCAGAACCCTGAGATCATGACCTGAGCCAAAGGTAGAGGCTTTAACCCACTGAGCCACCCAGGCGCCCCAGGCAAAGTGATTTTATATTGATTTTATATTTTATCTTCTTTTAAGTCATAAGAGGTACCACTCCCGTTTTATAGAAGGGACAACTGAGGCTTACAGCAGAGCCAGGGTTAGAACTACCACTTCAGACTCCTGGCCCAGTATTCTTTTTACTATAGGAGCCTTTGGGAAACTGTTAAGAAACAGGGAGTACCTAGTATGTTTATTAAGGGAGGGTGTGCATCAGTTTCAGAAAGATGTTGACAGATTAGAAGGAATTTAAAGAGGAGCCAACACTGCTGGAAGGAAGGACATAGGAGAGATGAAAGGAGCTAAATATGTATAGCTTGGCCAAAGGATGATTAAAGGGGATATGATAACAGTCCCTAAGAATGTGAAGGATGTAAACATCATGGAACGAGAAAATGTATTTAGAAGCAATCAAAGCAGTATTTAAAAAGAAATAAAAATTAATGTTAAACATCAAGAAAAGCTGTTTCATGGAGAGACTTGCTAGCTTGTAAATTGGAATCCCCAGAGAAGTATCAAAACCGCCATATATAGGAGACATTTATGACTGAGCTCTCCTGCTTACATTTGGGGAGGGCTTTCTAGTTCTAATTTTGATGGCTGAGATCATGGCCCTTCCTAGAATGGATTTACCACACAGTTCTGATTGCACAGTTTTGCATATCAGGGTCAGAAGAAAGAGTCTTGTTACACTCTTGTAGAAGCCAAACTCGGGCATGCCCCCAGTGTCATGCAGTCCAACCTTGCTGACGGTCCATGAAGCCTAAATTGAAACCCTGAGTATAGTTGTTTAACTCTGCAGTCAGGTGAGTGATTCCTCCCTCCATGGTGCCCCCTGTTGGGCATTTTAGGTTGTGAGCAGGATACAGAGGAGACTCCTTGCTATAAAATTAAGAGCTGCACTTAGTGAGCATGTGGAAGCATTCCTGAGGGAGCCTGGGAGGCACTGCAGTCCTTGGTCCTGTAAATGCACTTAAGACATTGCCATTGCCCAGGTAGGAGTGATCTTGCAGATATTGTGTGTGTGAAGTCGTGTCCCAGGAGAGGCACCAGAGCCCATGGGGACATCAAATAAAATCTGAGGCTGAAGCTGTAAAAGGTATTCACCATTCATTGGGATGTCGCCACAGAATTATCTCTAGCCCACAGGAGTCATGCAAGAAAGATGTCCAAATTAAACAAGAATTTAGAGTGGAGTCTTAAAAGGAGGAGTGTGATGTTCAAAATGGGAAGGGATCAGAGGTCTGTTGGGCCCCTGGAAGGAGCTGGAAGGCATTCAGACCTGCAAAAGAGCGGGCCTCCCAACCTCCGAGCCCACATGAGGCTAGGCCCGGTGCCGTCTGAGAACGAAAGGTACCAGCGCGGCTTCAGCGAGGTGCGGGAGCACCCAACCTTAAGGGTCTGCTGAGTTTGATCTGGAAAATTGAACAGGACTAAAAAAAGTGATCTGGGATCCCTTTGGGACCTGTAACACCACCACTAAGGAAACTACCTGAAAGGGAGGGAAGATTCGTAGAGATCAGACCCAGCACCCTGGCAAGGGAGAACTGAGTTATGACTTGAGTTAACAAGTATGAACTAATCTTTCTTCCTGCCCTTGCAGCCTTCCTCTCCATTGCCACTCTTCCCATTCCTGCTTATTCACTCAGAAAATTCAGTCTGCCTCACTTCTGTGGCCAGTGAGGAGCCTGATGAGAAGGAGATGAAGCCCGTGATGGTACAGGATCTGGGGGATGCTGGGTAGTAGCAGAGCTATGAAACAACCCAGGTCTTCAGGTTTCTAGGGCATGGAGCTTCCCCTCTGCTGCATAAAGCTTATTATCTTCTCCCAGAGGAACTCTGTCATTTTGCTTTTCTTTCCTGTCTGAGGACTTGGTATCCAGGCAGTCATGGATAAGATACATGGTATCATAAAAGCAAAGATAGGAAAACTGTATACTCCTTAGCAATTTATGTTGATACTCTAAATCCTTTAAGATAGAATCTACTGTGCACATAGGTTATTAAGGGATTTAAATATATTTACACATGTACATATTGTCATACAGTGCAGTTCTGAGACATAAAGCACTTTAAGTTGTTTTCTTTAGCAATCACTATAATTCAGAATTCTGTCCTTAGAATAAGGACTGTGTTTCATGGCTTGAGAGCCTGCTCTGTGCTCTTTGGTACATGGATGGTATCAGTATCTTCACTATTACACTGTGAGGGAGGAGTTGCTTCTTTCTCCATTCTGCTGCAGAGAGACTGAGACACACTGGAGGTAGGGAATTGGCCAAGGTCACAGGATAAGTGGCAAAATCTGGATTTGAACTCATGCAGTCTGGTTGCAAAGTTCCAGCCCTTGACCATTGTGCTATACTGTCTTTCACAAGAGAAGGTCTTTGGAGTTACATTTTAGCCTGAATCTCAGAGGATTTGCCCAAGAAATTTGAGTTTTTAGTTATTTTCCCTGTCCTAAGCAACACTTACAATTATTCTTGTCCATTTGAATGATGCCATAGAACACTGTAGACAAATGTCAGCACACTTCTCACCTCACTGGAAACCCATAAAAGTAATTGCCAGGTGTTAACACACACTTTAAAAAAAAAGAGCTTTAACACGGCAAAGTCTCCTGGATCTCTCCAGTTTATGATTCTTTGCTCAGAATAAGTGGAACAGTTGGATGGAGGCACTGAGCGATTGTGATACGGGTTTTGATTATGCTCTTAAAGGGAACTAAGGAAAATGTATATAGGATTTGGAAATCAGAAGACATTAGTTCAAGTTTGGGCTCTAACGTCATTCCCTCTTTACCCTTGGGCAAGTCACTTTGCCTCTGAGTGTGTTTCCTCTTCTTTAAGATGAGGTTGCTACTTTTCACCCTTCCCATCCTCACAGAGCTATTGTTAGAATTACACGAGATAATACATGTGAAAAGGGTTTGACCTACATAACTGTGCAGATGCTCATTATCCTGAGGCTCTAGGGTTCTGGAGAGAGGTACCGGAGCAGAGGTAGGAATTTAAGTTTCCCTTGGCTACCCTATTAATAAGGAAGTGTGCACCCTCTTGTGGCAAAGTGTGGGGGTTAAGAGAACCTTCTGAAAAATACTAGAATGTTATTAGGGTTTTTTAAAGTTGTCTCCAGAAATTCTTTCCCATTAATGAATGTAGCCACTTTTTCTAAACAAATCCATAAATTGCAATGTAAATAAATTGTTTCGTCTTTACCCAGTTTTGTTTGCAGTGAGAGATACTACATTTTTTTCCTTAATCAGAATAAATGTTACGTTTTCCTCCATTTCTTTCCTGTTTCATTCATAGAGAGTCTATTTTTGTTTTCCTAGATTGCTGTATTTATTTTTATTTCGTTTGTCTGTTTGCATTTACTTTTTAAAATCTTACTTAATATCTGTTAAATTTTTTAAAGATTTTATTTATTTAACAGAGAGAAATCACAAGCAAGCAGAGAGGCAGGCAGAGAGAGAGGAGGAAACAGGCTCCCTGCTGAGCAGACAGCCTGATGTGGGCCTGGATCCCAAGACCCTGAGATCATGACCTGAACTGAAGGCAGAGGCCTTAACCCACTGAGCCACCCACGCCCTCGTCTATCTGTTAAATTTTTAATGCACAGTTAGAGTGTACAATGTCTGCCTGGGCTAACACAGGCCTCCGACACCCACCCATACAGTAGATGCTCAATAAATGGTGCTGAGTGGATGCTGACAACCTTCTTAAGCATTCCTCAGCTCCTTTCCCTGTTCTACCTGTGGGTCCCCCCTCTTTCTTGGCATCAGTTCTCCTGAAACATACAGAAATAAATTAAGGAAATGTGACATTTCAGTCACTTAACATTATTTTTCTCATTTCCTTCTCTAGTAAAGTGATGGGGTGCAAATAGGTGATTTTCAAGGTTCATACTCTGTAGAAATAAAGAAATAAGATGACATTCTTTAGCAGAGGTTGTGAATGTCTTACGCTTGTCAGGTTTTTAAAAAATATTTCTTTTAAGTTTTTATTTGAGAGAGAGAGCAAGTGAGCAAGACAGAGCACAAGCAGGGTGAAGGGCAGAGGGAAAAGCAGACTCCTCACTGAGCAGGCAGCCCAGAGTCCTGGGATCAAGACCTGATTCGAAGGCAGATGCTTAACTGACGGAGCCACCCAAGCACCCTTGTCAGCTTTATTATATCCCCTCTCAGTTCCTAAGTGACGAGAGGGAGGAGGCATCAGAAAAAGGTATAGTGGAAGGAAAGGCAGAAAGAAGGATAGAAGCAGGATGAATTACAGAAGAGATCATTGTGTGTTGGGGTGGGGGTGGGGAGTAATGGGACAGTAGCAACCAGCTTCCAGAAAGAAGCTGTAACATCCTGAGCTATGTGAAAATTTTTCATAACTTATGCACATTGTATTGTCTGTGATGCTTACAGGGGGTTATCTCACTCAACATCCTTTATTCCCACACGTTGCTTACATTAAATTTGAAGAAAAAAATATTTTTCTCTAATTGAATTGTAAAGTCCCTGATTGTGTAGCCATTCAAACTACAGCACTGCTTTTTAATTGGCTTTATATGTTCTTCATTTTGCTAAGTGTTTCTTCTTCAGACCTGCTCCTTTAAAAGTATGTTGTTGTTTTAGAGAACTTGTGACATGGGTATCACAGAAGGAGGCCGTTGTCCTTACACGGAGGACCTTTGTGGTATGGGGAGGTCATGGGGGGAGGGCGGGCGGGGAGGCTTGCCTGGCATCGAGTCTCCGTTTGACAATTTCAAGATTCATACCAGTCTAACTAATAAAAGACTTGATAGTCAAAATGTCAGTTGAGTGACATACTGAGAAGCACTGAAAACCCTGCACTATTCCCCTTGGCTGCCTAAAGTCTTCCCTGGACCAGTCACGTCACCATTGCAAAACGGCTTGGTGCATGGTGGGGACTAATTAGTTTCATTAATTGAACAGACCTTTTTTGAGTTTCACTCTGTGCCCAGTACTGAGCAAAATGCTGGAATTAAGACAAAATTCTACCTTTTAAGGCCTTACACTTCCACCAGAGAGCCATGTAAGCAAATATTACAACGACGTGCTTAGTGCTATAGAAGAGGGATATACCGGGTGCTTGGAGGCAGAAGGAAGAAATGAGCCCCTACTAGGCTAGAAGTCCCCTTCCAGGAGAGTAGGAGTTTGTCTGGATAAAAGAGAGAACCTGTACATTCTGGGGACTGCAAGGAGTTGAGAATAATCTTTAATGCTCATTGTCATTAAGCCGTAAAACCTGATAAGAAATGGAGTCTTTGAAACTTAACTTGCTGGGAAGTCTGTGAGATTCATGGTAACTAGTCTTGGTACCCTCTCACCTGGAAAATGATGAAACTCTACCATCTGCTCTGGGGGCTTCTCTTCTTCTAGATTCCATGCTATACAGCACTGATTTTCAAACTTTTACTCTCCAGAGTTCTTTACGCTCCTGCAAGTTATTGAGGAGTCCAAGGAACTTTTGATATTTACGAAATGTGAAGTTAAAACTAAGAAAGTTTGAAGGTATTTATTAATCCACTTAAGATAATAAAATGATCATATATTAATAGCAATAATGCTTTCTTAGAAAGAACGGTATTTTATAAGGCTAGAAAATTTAGTGAGAATTTTGGCTTTTTGCAAATCTCTTTAATGCCCTGCTTAAGAGAAGGCATATACATTTTTATATCTGCTTCTGCATTCAGTCTGATACGTTATTTTGGTTGAAATATATGGAGAGAATCTGGGCTCACCCAGATAGGTAGTTGGAAAAAAAAAGTCTTTCAGTAGCCTTTTCAGATAATTATAGATATTCCTCTTTGATACTATATCAAAACTGGACAAGTAGTGGTTTTTTAAAGATTAATTTCCGTATAGTATCTGAAACCCCACAAATGAACTTTAAGATTCTCTTACATTAGAATCGCTTAGCTTACTAATGCAAGAATTTGTAATACTGTATATTAGTTATTTAGAAAATACTGGGTTGTTCAGAGCTTCCAGATGTTGATGTTATATTATACTGTGTCAAAAAATCAATCATTTGCTGTCCTGACCAGTCTCATCTCAGAAGTCTTTAAGTATTGGTAAGCTGCAAGCTCATGATGGTAGAATACAAGTTTCCCCAAATCCTCATTTTTGCTTGAGAAGTCATGTTTCATCAATAGCATAAATACTGTCAGTTGTTTTCTTTGAAGTCAAATGCTCCCTTCATTTATTTTCAAGAGTATGTCAGGTACCCATTTCTGAATAACGGTAGCTGCCTGTCAGTCATTTTTTTTTTTTTAGGTCAAAATGGTATTTCCATGAAGAAAGCCCACAACTCAGTCACAGAAGTTCCTTTTCTTGAGACAGCATCTTACTTCAGTATATGCAAAAGTGCATTATGTGTACTTTCCATTTTATCATAGAATATTTTGGAAGACCAGTGCCCCAGGGTCAGGAGTTTTAAAAATCATAATTTTTGCTGCTTATCAAGGACTCCATTACTAAGTGGTTATGGGTGAGAATCCAATGACTGCACATATATTTTGGTGCCATTGCCTTGATTCATGCTGAGGTTTCAGCTTTTGTACCATCACTGCTTTTGTACCATCGATACAATTACCAACACAGTGGAAAAGGCAAATCATATTTTGGGATTATTAGGAACATGGTTTTAGCCTTTTGCAACAACTGGACGAGTCTTGGGGTTCCCAAAGGTCTGTAGATCACATTTCGAAAACGACATGGGTTGGTGGTTAAGAGCATGACTCAGGGTCCAGGTTGCCTATGATTTGACTTCTGCGTCTGGTGCTGATTAGCTGTGTGACTTTGGGAGGATACTGAACCTCTCTGTGGCTGTTTCTTCTCTGTAAAATGGGTATAATAATAGGACCTACTTCATTAAATCAGTTAATCTGCTTAATAGTTAATCCACCAGTAGGTATTGGTAAAACTTATTACCTAGCTGATTGACTATCTGGGGGAAATGCCCGAAAGCCGGGTTACCCAGAAGCTGTCTCCTGTGTCATTCTTCCAGGATGCCTGAGATGTCCACCATTACTATTTCTTTTTACCCTTATGGTGGTAATGTACTGTTAACTGAATTATACCCATATCCTAGAAAGGATAATGTATTAGCTAACAATTTATCAGGGGCTGGTTTATTTAATTAACCCAACACTCTTGCCAACCAAGTCTCTGAAGGAATGGAGGAAATGGACAGTGCTTGGTGAAGGGATGGGTGTAGGAAAATTCAAGAGCAGTGAGGGATCCA
Organism: Spilogale gracilis; assembly: GCA_004023965.1. Taxonomy (NCBI): domain Eukaryota; kingdom Metazoa; phylum Chordata; class Mammalia; order Carnivora; family Mephitidae; genus Spilogale; species Spilogale gracilis. Next base: position 14,546 of record PITA01002311.1, read on the forward strand.
TTGTTCTGCCAGCTCTCTGGGGAGGGGAGGAATGATAGTTACTTTGCCTCTCATACCCAATTGGGATTGGTCCTGGTCACGTCTTTATGCTTTGTGAATTGCACACATACGTCAGGCATATGTAATATAAGTGCCCCTCCCTGCACGTTCTCTAGCTCCAAGGCGCTGTCATCTCTGGGGTGGTACAATAGACCTCATTAGTTCAGACCTGACTAACGTTGAACTTGTGACTGTTGGGAAGTAGGCGGTGTAATGCACAGAAAGGAACGTGAACTTTGCAATGAGGCATGTCAGGGCTCAAACCCTGGCTCTGTCATAAACTAGCTGCATGGCCTTGGGCAAGGGGTGACCCCTTCTAGGCCTTGGTTTCATCTCTGTGAAGTGGGAGTACCACCACCTCTGGAGGGGGTTACAAATATTGAACGAGATAGCTGATGGTAGGTATTCAGTAAATGCCTGTGATCTTGCACATAACAGCTTCTTTTATCTTAAACTCCATCACGGGTCATTTATAATAAAGCCCTGACAACTGTTCAGTGTGATCCTTGATTTTTCACTTTTATTAAGAAAGTGAGTTTTTGGAAAAAGTTAGGTGCAGTACCGGAAGGATCGTTGTGATGCTGTTGCTTCTCCAGGAGTTTCAAGTAACTATTTCACAAAAGCATGACCCCTCTTCTTCAGTGTTCCTGGGGACACTGGAAGTGCTCTGATCCAGAACCCCTATGCTCCAAAGGACTGCCCTTTTGTTCACTCAGCTTGGGAATAGCCCAGTACTGCTCAGTTCTCCCTAGCCACTTTCATGCCGTCTGCCCAAAGTGAGGAAGCAGAAGGAAGCCATGTGTGTGACAGCTGGCACACAGCCACCTGTCCAAGGTCCGTCCCCAACTGCCTCTTCCCTCCTGGTTGCTAACCAGACTGATTCTTCCCCAGTGCCTTGTCTCTCTGGCTGTTCTTAGAATCCTCGCTGTTCCTGGAATTTCTTTAATTGTCTCTAGACTCTGGGTGGCTGCACCTTTTTTTTTCCATATCATCAGTGAGTTTCAGAAAACCCTATGGTAATTAATGAATCTATTTTCACAACCTCCCCAGAAACAAGCCTCTTCCGTGTTACAGATCAAAGAACCTATTACTGACACAGAAGGAATCCAGCCAACTGGCCTTCCCCCACCACGGGAGGCAGGCCCCATTCTAATCTTGCGTTGGCTTTTGACTTGCTGTGTGGCCTTTGTTTCCTCATCCAATGATAACATCTACCTCACAGGAATATTGTGGAGTTCAACAAATGCTAAGAACTCTTCCTCTTCAAGGCTGAAAGATCAGGATCACACCTACTACAATGCCAGAGAACTCAAAGCACTTTATAGGAGTCTAATCTGTCCCTTATCTTGGTGAGGTTGATTAGGGCCAGGTGTTCCTGTGCCCACATTTACCCTTACAAATGTGCCTTTCACCATCTCATTTCAACAGTTCCTATTCGCTTCCTCTTTGCAAGCTCACAGGAAATTGTCTATCTGAATGGAGACTAAAGACTGATGGACTAAGCTGGCTTTGTGTCATTTTACTCTTCAGTTTGTGCATCTGATTCCACTTGTGGTTGGGGGTGGAGATGCTCCCCTCTGACCCTGGGTCCTTACCTGGTCTCCTTTTTGGTTTTAGTCCTTTTTTTCAGTACTTCATCCTTTAACCTCTTGGCAGCATTTGGCACAAATAATAATCACTTTTTCCAGAACTTGTTAGTGATGTTATACCCCCAGAATTCTGCCTCTGTGACTTACCAAACCTGGTGCCTCTCAACTGTTATTCCTCTAATAAAAGCTGAGAAACCTTTTCTCAGCACAATCTCAGAGGTAATCTCATCTGTTTTCAAGGTTTTAACCAAACGTCTAGTCCTGAATTTCTTGCTTCACACTTTTTAGATCCTCCTGCCATCATGCAGATTCAATATATTCAGTACATTTAGAATGGAAGCGACTTTCTCTTCTCCACACACCAGAAATCAGTCCCTCTTTTGGATGAACTTAATACTGTCAGGGCTTCCACCTTTTATTTAAACACTAAAGTCATTTGAACTCTCGTTTTCTCACCCCCTACATTTAATCTGCCCCCCCTGTAAAGACTCTCTCTACCCCGATATTTGGGTTTGTGTCATACAAAACCTTCCATATCGTATCAGTGGTTCCCTACTGGGTCTCTCTGTCACCAATGTCAACCCTGTGCAGGCAGGTTAGCCTTCTGGTGAAAAGCACTTTCAAACCTTTGCAGTGCTTCTGCTGCCTTAAAGAGATTGTAGTGATTAACTGTTGTGGTATAACAAATTCAAACTGAGTGGCATAAAACAGCCACCATTTTTTTAGACTCACAGATTATCTGGATTCAGAATTTAGAAAGGGCACAGTGGGTCAGCTTGTCTCTGCTCTGTGATGTCTGGGTCCTCTGCTGGGAAGATTCAAAGCTGAGGTGTGACTTGACATCTGAGAGCTTACTCGCTCATGTCTCTCTGACAGTCTGAAGCTGGTTGTTGGCTGGGCTCTCAGCTGAAAGAGTGCTCTCTCCATGTGACTGCTTGTGCTTCCTCACAGCATGGGGACTGGGTTTCAAGAATAGGCATTCGTAAGAGAAGCAGGGTGTGATCTTGCTTCAGAAGCCCTACACTGTCACTTTTGCCATGGTCAAAAGCCTAATCAGATTCAAGGGAAGGAACATAAGATACCATCTTTCAGTGGGAGAAGTGTCAAAGTCACGTCATAAGAGCATGTGGATGATTTTGTTGCTGTCATCTTTGGAAAATATAGGTTAAAGAGCTTGTCAAGGGTCTTACAATTAGTAAATAGTTTGGTGGAGTTTGAGTGTAGAAACTTTGACTCAAGCCTCAACCTCCATAGTGTCTCCACTTAATCAGAGTAAAATCTGAGGTACAGAAAGAGATGGGGAAAAAATGATAGCAATTATAAAAACTTACGAAGAATTAGTTTCAAATTCTGATCTCCCCTTGTCCAGTTGCAGTCCTGCAAGGTTCACAGCTCTAGAGAAGGAAGACTCTTGTTGGCAGATAGCTTGAGCCAGCTTAGTCCTTGGACTGTACTGGCCCCTGTGGACAGGAGCCCAGGGAATGATCTCAGTGACTGTCTCTGTGTCTGCCTTTTTGGGCCTCAGCCAGGCTATTTTGCTCATGTGTTTTCCGGGAAGCTTGCTTTCTCTTCTGTTCTCTCCGTCTGTTCATTCCTTCCTGGTTCTGGTGCCCACTTAGACCTCCCTGCTTCTAGAACCATGTTTGCTTTGACCTCATCCTCATTGCAGCCCCACTGAGAGTGAGATCTGTCTCAGCATGGTTTGGCTTCTTGTTGGAGTTGGCTCCTCTGGCTTCCCTGGGGTTACTCAGGCTGAACCTGCTTTCCTGGCATTTCCTTCCACCCTTATTCATGTTGTTTTGTCTACAGGGTGAATGTTCTTTCCTCCCCTTCTTTACCTGAATAATGCCTACATTTTCTTCAAGGTTCAGGTCAGGTTCCTACTCCTCGCCGTTGTGGCTGGTTGTGGCCTCTCCTCAGAGCTCCCAGAGCTTCCTATTCATTCTTCTGGAATGGTTTTCACTCCATTCTATACTTATCTGTTGTTTCATTCCATGTGATTGTTACTAGCTTGGGAGCTCCAGCAGGGAAGAAACTGGAGCCCTCTACTTCATTGTTCATCGTGGAACTCTCTGTGCCTGTTCAGAGCTGGGGGTATTGAAGACACTCAGATCCTCCTCTGAGGTGGTTTATGTGTGCTTGGAATACTAGGGCTTGCTCATGTCTATTAATGGATGGACTGGGGTGGGTGCTTCCAACAGAGGTATTGGGGTGAGAAGAAGATTCAAGGATCTTGAGACTGAGAAGATGAGGCTTCTCATCCAAAAAGCTACTGTGTGTCTTTAGACAAATCACTTCTCTGGGATGCAGTCTTATGTATGAAATGAAAGGATTTCTTTAACAACCTTCCCAACCTTGGTAATCTATAAAGATAAATTTATCTGATAAGCTTTTGGCTATACACTGCCATGGAGCTAAGTAGTGAGTTCTGAGTATTGGAAATATGACCCAATATCATTACTTCCTAAGGATAGGGTTTTGTTATTTGCACAGTTTTGATTGTGTCCCTGGTGGGGGACTGTGGTTGGCTGCATTTGATAGAGTCATAAACACATCCACAGTCCATAAACCCTGTTCCTTCCCCCATGTTAAACCTCAGTGGATCCTAAATCTCATGACTTATAAGTCTCCGTTGAATTTTATTGTCTCCTCTCCAGTTTAGCCAGTAAGAAACATTTCGACAATTTTCAGCTCTTAATTAACAAAACAAGACAAAAGTACATATCGCTTTGGAAACAAGACAAAACCATGTTTTTATGGCTAACAGTTTTCCCTTATAATGAAATCTGCTCTTGAAAGTACCCCAATATAGTAGGTTCTTATGACTCAATTATAATTACATACATATATAACATATACATAATAATTATATATAATGATGTACATGTAAATATATGTGTGTTAATGTGTATGTTTATATATACATAAATATGTGTATGTGTGTACACGTATACGTATATACGTATACAATTGATCCTTTAGCAGCACGGTTTGAACTGTGCAGGTCCACTTACATGCTTATATGCCTATTTTTTATAGCTCTCTAACTGTATTTTCAGTTTCTTATGATTTCTGTAATATTTTTTCTCTTAATTATAAGAATACAGTATCTAATACACATATACATAATACACATAAATACAAAATATGTGTTTATCACATGTTTATGTTATCAATCACCAGTAAGCTATTAGCAGTTAAATTTTGGTGAGTCAAAAGTTATGTGCAGGTTTTGGGGGCACCTGGGTGACACAGTTGGTTAAGCCTCCGACTTGGTTTCAGCTCAGGTCATGATCTCATGGGTCATGAGGTGCAGCTCTGCGACTGGCTCCCCATTCAGCATAGAGTCATTTCTCTCTGCCCCTCCCCTGCACATGCACATGCTCGCTCTCTCACTCTCTCTCTCCCTCTCTCTCCCTCTCCCCCTTCCCTCCCCCCCTCTGTCTCCATCTCCCTCTCTTGCAAATAAAAAGATTTTTTAAAAATTTTTACTTGAGAGAGAGAGGGCATGTTTTATTTGAGAGAGAGAGAGTGTGTGTGTGTGCGTGCGTGCGTGTGTGTGTGCACGGGTGCACAGGTGGGGAGAGGGGTAAAAGGAGAGGGAAAAGCTGACTACCTGCTCAGCAGGGAGCTGGATGAGGAACTAGATCCCAGGACTTGGAGATCATGACCTGAGCCAAAGGCAGACGCTCAACCGCTCAACCGACTGAGCCACCCACACACCCCTCGAATAAATCTTTAAAAAAAGAAGCTATAGGACGCCTGGGTGGCTCAGTGGGTTAAAGCCTCTGCCTTCAGCTCAGGTCATGATCTCAGGGTCCTGGGATCGAGGTCCACATCGGGCTCTCTGCTTGGCAGAGAGCCTGCTTCCTCCTCTCTCTCTGCCTGCTTCTCTGCCTACTTGTGATCTCTCTGTGTCAAATAAATAAATAAAATCTTAAAAAAGAAAAAAAAGAAGTTATAGGCAGATTTTTGACTGTACAAGGTGGGGGTTCGACACACTTAACCCCTTGTTGTTCAGGGGTCCTTTGTATTTGTATAGTAACACAGCACCAGGCATGAAGTCTCCAACCACCAGCCCTGTTGTAAAGAGGCCACATAATTTTCCAGTGAACTTACTTTGAGTACAGCTGAGGGTCATTTCCTGGAGTCTCTGTGTAGCCTCTACCAGACTGATCATTCTTAGTTTGATTATCCCATTTTGGATCATACAAGCCTCTTACTTTACCTCTCTTCTCCACCCTCCCACTGTATAACCTATTTCCAAGCTCAGTATACCTCTTCCAGAAAGCACAAAATGGCATAAAATTGAAAACTTAATCTGTCAGTGTCACGACTCATTCAAGTTTCATTTCAAGTTGAAGTGTGAAGGAAGCGGTAAAAGAAGGCAGTACTGAATTAAGAAGTGATTCAGTTCTTATTATAATCTCTTCTTTAGTTTTTGAAAACAACCTTTGAATTTGAATCACTCTTCTCGTATCTTGCTCCTGTGGCATGTCCCGACAGTGATTTCCTCTTCTCCTGCCTCAGTTTCGCCCCCTACAAAATGGGGATAAACAAACACTGCCACCTGGAGACTTCTAAGGGCTGCCAAGGAGGCTGATTAGTGATGAGTGAATGGTTGGTAAATAGAAGGCATTATCTGCCACCCAGAAGAAAGCGCCTCAGAAATAGACCAAAAGGCTGCCCTGACTTGCCAACGGAGCATTCTTTGCAAGCAGCAAGAGTCAGGAAGGAAGCTAACATGGATAAATTCTCCCCAGGGTCTGTAGGTCCTGATGACAGGGAGCTCACAAGGTGGGTAGTCACATCTTTTCAAATGCAGGTGAGGGGCTGGTGGACAGAAAGGGAAGAAGATGTAACTAACTGGTCAGGTACATGAGAGACCTACTTGAGGTTTTTATTTTTTATTTTTTTGAGAGAGAGAAAGTGCGAAGAGAGAGAAAACAGGGAGTAGGGAGGGGCAGAGGGCAAGAGAGAGAGAGACTCTTAAACAGGCTCCACACCCAGCATAGAACCCAATGTGGGCTCAATATCACAACCCTGAAATCATGCCTGAGCCAAAATCAAGAGTCGGATGCTCAACCAACTGAGCCACCCAGATGCCCAAGGTTTTTGGTTTTTGTTGTTGTTGTTGTTGTTTTAAAGATTTTATTTATTTATTTGACAGAGAGAAACACAGTGAGAGAGGAAACACAAGCATGGGGAGTGAGAGAGGGAGAAGCAGGCTTCCCCCCAAGCAGGGAGCCCGAAGTGGGGTTCGATCCCGGGTCTCTGGAATCATGACCTGAGCTGAAGGCAGCTGCCCAACCAACTGAGCCACCCAGGTGCCCCTGTTGTTGTTTTAAAGATTTTATTTATTTGTCAGAGAGAGAGAGCACGCGCACTAGTAGGGAGCAGGCAGAGGGAGAAGCAGGCTCCCTGCTGAGCAAGGAGCCTGATGCAGGACTCAGTCCCAGGACCCTGGGATCATGACATGAGCCAAAGGCAGACGCTTAACTGACTGAGCCACCTAGGAGTCCCACGCCCCGAGGTTTTGATTGTCAAAGAGCATTTTATTTGTATGAAGGAAACCAGCATGAAAGTACAGTTTTTAGAGAAAGAATTCATTTCCCATAAAATTCATTGTTCACTTGCTGAAGTGAGCAGGTAAAAAAATTAAAAGTTTTAACTATAAAAATAAGAGACAAGAAAAACCCCACCTGGAAGGAGAAAAGAGTATGAGTCTATCCTTTCACATGTGATTAACTGGTTAAAATTTCACATTAATGTTTTGTTATTTCAAATAAGATACCTAGAGTATTTTGCTCTCTTGATAGTACGTAGGAAGTGGCATTTGGGAATGCTTTGTGGCCTCTGCTCACTTACATGTTCACGTGTGCGTGTGCACATACACATACAGCTTCTAGGCATCCTAGATAAACTTTTCTTTCTCTAGCTCGACTACCCTTGGAGTTATTTGCCAGCCCTGTGTCAGCTGCACGTTGATGCGGCTTGACTGGAGGCTACTTTCTCAGTCTGCAGTTACCCCCTGTTGGCGGCAGAATTTGCTTCTCCTCTTGCAGAGCATGCTCCCACCCTTGCCACACAGTCCAAGCTGAGCAGTTGTGTAATTCTGAGCCGATCTCCTTTTCTGCAGAATAAAGTTCTTCTGAGATTGGAAAGTAAGGTTTTTCAGAACCCTTTTGAGAATGCCACCTGAAAGATCTCAGTCTCAGCAATGCAGTAGGTGAGGTAGCCTCAGCAGGGGGACTTCTGAGAGGTCTATCCAAGTAAGAGCTGCTGTGAACAACATGCTGGATTTCTGGTGGCTTGCTGGAGAAGGCTCATTCTGCTCACCAGAGTCAGTTGTGAGCATCTCTTTCCAACTTCCACTTGGTGACATCACGTTTTGTGGGTTTAAATGAGCTATGCTGAGAGTATTTACACCACGGATATGGGCAGAGCTACAAATTACTTCTCTCCCCTCAGCCTAGCCTTTTATATACTAGTGGCTCTTGGATCGGGTACAGCTTGCTTCTCTCATTTGAATTTGTCTCTAACAGGGCCTACTGATTTGTACTCTAGCCTTTACTCCCTAGTCAACACTGCTGGTCACTCCAAAGGCCTCACTGTCTTGTTTCTGTTCAACTCCTAGAAATGTCATAGGTATTCTGAGTCTGTGACTGTGGCAGATTCTTACTGAAAGACATCAACACTTTTATTTTAGCAAACCAAATCCATTTTGTCTTTTATACTATTGTCACCCAAAGATAGGTAGTATTTTACTGTTCTGTAGAGCTTTGTCATCCCCCACTATCTGCCTCAAAAATAACTGGAATTACAAGTTACCACCCTGCTCAAATGCCTGCAGTGATTTCCCATAGCCTACCATATTAGTGCAAACTCCCAACCCAATGAAATAAGGCCTCTGTACTTGTACCTAGTATTTATTCATCTCTCCTCACTGGGTGTACCCAGTTGGCCCTCGCCCAAATACAAGCTGTTATTTATCCCCACCCAAGGTCATGTGTGACCATCACAGTCGTCATGGTTCATGCTCAAAGCACATGTGAAGGCACAGCAGGGGTCCCTGATTTCCCAAGGATATGGCTCCTTTAAGTTGCAAAAGGCAGCAACTTGAGAAGGCCTGGAAAGCCCAAAACAGCTCGTCACAGAGGTGGTTTTTGACTCCAAAAGATGCAGACCCATTATCTCTGGTGTTACCTTGTTCATCTTCCCTGCTTGTTAAGTTTTCATCATAGCTTTGCTCTTCCCCTCTTCGTGCTTCAGTTTTCCATTCAGATTTCTTCCTTCTTACCTATCTGCCAGTTCCAGGGGGCAATTTCCGATTGAATTTATGCAGAGTTATTGCTTTGGCTCTTGAACTACACTCTGTTGGCTCTGATACACAATGCCTGCCCTCCCGAGTGCAAGGATCAGGTTGTTTGTTTGGGGTTTTTTCGTTTTGTTTTTTGTTTTTGGTAAAGAGCTATATAGTAAATGTATTGGGCACAATGCTCAATGATGCCATTGTGGTGACAATATGAATCTAAACAATATGTTTACAATATGTAAACAAGCATAAGTTTCAACAAAACTTTATTTACAAAAACAGGCTTCAGGCTAGATGTAGCCAACCAGTCAAGTTTGGTGACCCCCTGGTCAAACACATCACTGTCCACTTCTCACACCTGTTCATGTAAGTCTCTGCCAACCTGAACACATGATATTCACTCATGTAGCCCGTGCGCGAGATCATGTCTAGGACATACTTAGCTGGGAATCCTGCAGCCTCAGAGTTGAGGGTTCTGGAGAATATTACTTAGCCTACCCATGAAGGACTAGCAATTTGGAATGGGAAAAAGCACTTGTATTCTGAGGGTCACTGTGACCGGGAGCAGCATTTCTCAAATTTCAGCCATCAGTGTACTGCTTTCACGTCTTCTGCCATGGCTCCACCATCTGTACCATTAGCTTTTTTCTTGTCCTTTAAAGTGATCCCCCATCCCTCCCACTCCCACTGAAAAATTTAGGGACACTTGGCTGGCTGAGTTGGTAGAGTGTGTGACTCTTGATTTTGGGGTCGTGAGGTCAAGGCACACATTAGGGGTAGCTTACTTAAACAAATAAAAAAAAAACTTAATATACATTTAACTTAAAAAGAAACTTTAGGGGCGCCTGGGTGGCTCAGTTGGTTAAGCGACTGCCTTCGACTCAGGTCATGATCCCGGAGACCCGGGATCGAGCCCCACATCGGGCTACCTGCTCGGTGGGAAGCCTGCTTCTCCCTCTCTCACTCCCCCTGCTTGTGTTCCCTCTCTGGGTGTGTTTATCTCTGTCAAATAAATAAAATCTTAAAAAAAAAAAAGAAAAGAAACTTTATATCATTTATATAAATGGAAAACCGGTGCCATTTGCAATGAATAGAAAGTAACCATAAAAAATAAAATATACTGTGAACAAAGTGTTATTAAGTTCTAGGTACTGTTGGGGCACCTGGGTTGCTCAGTTGTTAAGCATCTATCATTAAGCTCAGGTCATGATCCCGGAGACCCAGGATCGAGCCCCGTATTAGGTTCCCAGCTCGGCAGAAAGCCTGCTTCTCCCTCTCTCACTCACCCTGCTTGAGTTCCCTCTCTAGCTGTGTTTCTGTCTGTCAAATAAATAAATAAAATCTTAAAAAAAAAATTCTAGGTACTGTTCCTTGTTGAAAGGTTCTCCTCTCAACATCATCTCCTTTTGTAAAGATGGAGGAGGATTAGTATTGGTGAGGTATTAAAAACTGTCCAGCCACAGCCTGAGACTTTTTCCTTGATGTACAAATAAACATTAGGAAATAAGTGAAGTGTGATACATTGTTTTTTATTGCTGTATTTGCTCACCTCCTGCAGTCATCACATGGGACTGAGTGTCTCATATGCCACCTAAAAACACTACAGAATGGAAGAACTAGTGACGTGGGCATCAGATCTGTGTTCAGATTCCTGGCTTCATCTCAGATTCCCCGAGTGCAAAGTGCAAGCAGTTAATACTTCACCTTCGCAGGGCGCCTGGGTGGCTCAGTTGGTTGGGCGACTGCCTTCGGCTCGGGTTATGATCCCGGAGACCGGGGATCGAGTCCCACATCGGGCTCCCTGCTCGGCGGGAAGCCTGCTTCTCCCTCTCTCACTCCCCCTGCTTGTGTTTCCCCTCTGGCTGTGTTTCTCTCTGTCAAATAAATAAAATCTTAAAAAAAAATAAATAAATAAAATACACTTAAAAAAAAAAAAATACTTCACCTTCGCTCATGTAGGAGATAGAAGCCAGGCTTTGACTGGATCAGGCTCAGTGGCAGTGTGGAGCTTTTTTAGGCACTGTATTCAGTGTTCATAGGGTACCCAGCACAGTGCCTGTCTCTTGTATAAGCACTACTGTTGTCCTTGGAATGCCTGTGAGTCCAGAATGTCTCTTGGAGTTCTTACAGTATTATCTGTGGCATTTCTGTCGCTGGTCCTATTCCATCACAAAAGAGGGACCTTGGGCCAGTTACTTATATTCTCTGCCCACCCACTGGCCAGTGTGAGACTCAAATGAGGGGGCGGGTGTCAAAATGCTTTGCAGTGGTGAAGCCTGCACTGGTTTTATCCTTGATGATACCTCAGATAGTGGGTTTTGGTGTCCTGTCTTCCTCACCTCCCAGATTGAGTTCCTGGAAGGCAGAGACCATATGGGGAGCCTTCTATCTACGTCCCCCCTTTGCATTTACAGCTTACACAAAGCTGTCAGTGAAAGGAATAGAAAATCTAATTCCTGCTTTCTTCTTTTTCTACCTCCCTAGACTGGAGTTTGGCCATACAATCTCTAATGAATCTCAGTAGTTCCTACTTCCCATGTGGAAAATATGAGTATGGTGGATGAGGCTGTGCCCACTGGTGTGGGCCTAGGATGGAAATGTGTCTCCTTATCCATGGCAGGTGCTGCTTGGGTCTGTGTGTCACCTCCCATAGTCCCCTTCTGCACCATTTGCCCTTTAGCCATTTAATTCTCTGCCATTTCAAAGCTCACTTTCCACCTCCTGTGATCCTGCTGATTGACAGTCTTTCCCTTAGAACTTTTGTTTGTTACAGATGTTTTTACAAGTTCTTAGCCATGGGGTTCTTTTCTTCTAGCCTTTACAAACCATTTTTCTTGGCTCACAGATTAAAGTCTATGTATGTCATTGAATGAAGGTTTCTAAGACTTCTCTGAGTCCTATTTCAGAATAAACCACTCACAGCATAGAAGTTCTTCCTTCAAAGGTTGGGAGTTTTTTGTTTTGTTTTGTTTTGCCTGGACAACTTAGTTCTTGTACAGATTTCTCTGGGAGGAAGACACATCTGCGGTGTCCTTCAGGGAAGACAGCAGGCAGAACTGGAGAATTCTCAACACTGAGCAGGTTTGTAGAAAGAGGCCATCTGGCCCCAAGAAATAAAGAAGCCTGCCACATATTGAGGAGGTGGCCCCCATGCTCCGCAGTCCTGGTGTCTCAACTCTCTGCCTATGTCTTCCCAATAAACTTGGCTCTCAAGCCCTGAGGGAATGAGCTTTCTCCCAGAGCTCTCTGACCCTCAAAGGGCTCTATGGAACCTGGTTGGAGACAGAGTGGCCTCTTCCCATTCCAGTGACCTGTCCTGACCAAAGTGGGGTGAATTGAGAAGCCCAGTGACATGGGCTTACAGGGCAGCTCCTCCTACTCTCTGTTCACTTGTTTACATCCAGCATGGAAAGTGCTGGATGGTGGGATAAAGAAATCACAGGGAGCAGAATCTGGCTGGGCAGTAGAGCTATAAACAGAGGGTTGTGATAAGTGTAACAAAGAAGGCTATGGGAGCAGTGGCCTTGCCAGGATAGGCAGCCGCCTCCCCCCTCCCCCCCCAGTGAAGGTGAAATTTTGATCCTGGCACCTAATGTTAACCACACAATACCTGGAAATGAAAAACATCCCCCGCCCCCATCCTGATGTTCAGCTAGGGCTGATGGGGTTGTTTTCCCCATACACCAGGCTGGCCCTGAGTAAATACCCCCTCCATAACCAGACCAGGGAGCTCAGGACAGCCAATGGCGTTCTCCCTGGTGCTGCTCCCTCTACCTTCCCTGAAGGAAAGTAGGAGATGAATCCCCCATGAGGACAGGTGGATGACATGGATATGATGGCCAGCCCCTCAGTCCTGCGTCTGAGGAACCCTACATAGTGAGGCAGCCTACTCACCGGAGATGTGTGCTCTGTGTTGTTAGCAGAGGCATAAGGAGTGACCTCTGAGTTTTGTTTCTGTTGAATATAGAAGGAGGAAGAGGAAGGAAAAGAGGCATATTTGACTTTAACACAACAGCACATTTGTGATTGCACTACATACCAAAGGCTGATCGGCTAGATCGGTGTTTACTAGATAGCTACTGAAGAAAATATCAATTTACAAAATCCAAAAATATGTTTTTTGGGCAGAAGAATTATTATTGGAGTAAAGAAATAGTCTTCTGTGGGCATTACTTTGATGGAGGCATTACTTACATGGATTAAAAAAAGAAGTTCTAGCGCATTTGCTATAAAAAAATCAATCGTTATTTAATCATGGCTTTCATTAACCTAAAACACTCTTAATATTTTTAATGGGTTTATTTGTCGTACTCTCAATAGGTGTGGTAAATACCTGCTTGAGACAGAAGAGTATTACAGTAGTAGTTGGGGAGATGCTTTTGTTTTAAGTTAAAGAGGCTCTTAATTTGTTGTTTAAATGTCCTGGGCAGCCCCACGTCCTAGAGAAGGGAGGGATAGTCAGCAGACTTCCCCAGGAGTGCTGTGCACACAGCCACGGGAAAGGGTACAGTTACACTTGTACCTAAATTTTCAGAGCCACAAGGCTCTTTTCTCTGAGGAAGGAAGTCAGTAAGAAGAAAAAACAAAACCGGTTCTGAAAAGAAAGTTGATGCTGATGGCTGTGTTTGTATCTTCACTGTTCCACCGGTGGTTCCCTGACCCTGCAGAGGGCCTGCTGTCTCATTTCTGGGTATTGGTGACAGGTTGAACATTTTCACCATTCAGCTCAGGAAATAGGGAGCTTTTCCTGATCTGGTTCCTGCCAGCGCCTCCAGCCTGCTTTCTTAACCTCCCCCGGAAACATTCTGTACTCCTCTCAAATGAAATGACCTGGCCACCATGCTTTTGTGAACCTCTTTCCCTTGACTTGGAAGGCCTTTCTGGACCCTTCTCCACTTTGGACCTTGCTTCTGGACCCCTTACCTTTGTTCTCCTACTGCTCAGGACTCGGCTGCGGTATCTCTGGCCCTTGCTGGGTGCCGCCCTGGCTCCATCCAGGGTGCTGCAGGCCTGCCTTCGCTACAGGGGCACTGACTGCGTAGGTGTTTGTCTTCCCAAACAGACCAGGAGGTCCTCATGGGAGAGGACAGACTTCTCACCTGTTTCTCTGGTGTCCAGCATAGTAAATGCTCAGCAAGTTTTTGCCAAATAAATGGAATGAGTGAGATTAATCAAATTCAGAAGTCACCTTCTGGAATACTGAAGAAAAGCAGGGAAGAATTCTGTCAAGTTTCTGGGAACGTCCAACTCTTAGTTTTAGCTGAGGTCATGATCTCAGGGGTCATGAGATTGAGCCCCATGTCAGGCTCTGGTCTTAGCGGGCAGTCTCTTTGAAGATTCTCTCCCTCTGCCCCTTCTCTTTCTGTCTCTCCCTCTCTCTCTTGCTCATAAATAACTCAATCTTACAAAAAAAAATAATAATTCTGTCAAGTTTCTCAGGGTGGGTGAAGTGAGGGAGGTTCTTCAATATACAAAGAATGATCAACCTCATTTGTGATTAAAACATAAGTAAGAGGGGCACCTGGGTGGCTCACTTGGTTAAGCAACTGCCTTCATCTCAGGTCATGATCCCGGAGACCTGGGATCGATCCCCACATCGGGCTCCCTGCTCGGCAGGAAGCCTGCTTCTCCCTCTCTTACTCCCCCTGCTTGTGTTCTCTCTCTAGCTGTGTTTCTCTCTGTTAAATAAATAAATAAAAAAACAAAACAAAACAAACACAATAAGATAGTACTTTTCACCTATGAAGAGGCAGAAATAAAAAAATTGATAATTATGTTTTCAGATATATGGAGAAACAACATTATGTTGCATTTGTATTTTAACATTATAAATGCAAGCCCTTTAACCCAGTAAAGGGTTCCATTTCTAAGGGCATCTTCTAAGATATAGCCACACATGTGCAAACTTAGTAGATAGGTAGATATTATAGCACTTGGATTTTGGTTGATTGGTTGTTTTGAAATAGCAAAAGAAAAGAAGCATTGTGTGTCCATCAGGAGACCAGTTAAATTAATTGTGGTACTTCCATAAAATTGAGAATTATGCACTTGTCAAAAAGAATAATACAACTCTGTGTATGAGTATGAAAGAATCCTCAAGTAAAAGAAAAAACATATGCAGAGCATAAACATTTTTATTTGCTGGGGAGAATTTACACATCTGTGCTTATGTATAGAATGATTTTTGTAAAAACTGGTATCAAGAACAAAAGGGCAGAAGGGTAAGTACAGAAGAGAATTGTTCTACTCTACCTTTTGGTATCTTTTGAGGTTTGTGCAAAGACGATACAGTATTTAGGGCACCTGGGTGGCTTAGTTGGTTAAGTATCTGCCTTTGGCTCAGGTCTTGATCCTGACGTTCTGAGATCAAGCCCCACGTCGGGCCACCTGCTCAGTGGAGAGTCTGCTTCACCCTCTCTTTCTCCTTTTTTGCTGTCCCTGTCTCTCAAATACATAAAATCTTTAGAAAAAAAGAAATAAAAAGTACATTTGTTTGAAAGAAACCACTTAAGTGGTAGATACAAATGTTCAGATTGGCTGAATTCTGTAGGACTGCTGTATAGAAGTCACTGAAAAGAATTCTGTCCTATAAACACTTTTTCTCCTGACGTCTCCCCACACCCTTCCACGCCCTCTGACTCCTGCCTTTGAAGTCTTTCTTACTCATCTGTTACCTAGACCCTTGCGGCTGGTAAGAGCCTTGAGCAATTATCTAGTGGTATCTTCATTAAATCAAGCTGAACATTGCTGCTTTTCAAATAAATGTGCTATGCCATAAGTTTCACCTACTGCTAAAGCATGTTACTTTAAAAATATGAATGTAGGCTTTACAGGGCTATTTAGATCAAAGTTGCAATAATAAGTAGAGTATCACCACAATGCTAATTAACCAACATCTGAATTATGGGCCAGAGCTGTTTCTAAGTAGTGGAACATAGACTTTGATCTGGTGGTTTCTGACAACAGTGGAATTCCCTGGAGGCAATTATAGTCTCCTTATTCACAGTCCCATGCCAAGACCTACATATACTTATAGGATGTGGACGAACTCCTGCTTAGCTGTGCCATGCCCTTCATTCATAGTAAATTTCATGAAATAACATCACATCTTCAAAATCCAGATACCAGAGATTGTGCAAGAGTAACCCTGACAGTAGTGAGGGTGTATCATAAAGGTAGAAAAGGGAATAAATGGCATAAATTGTGGCTGTTGGGATGGGTTATGATAAAGTAGAGTCCAAACCCACTATTTTTGGAATACGACTCAGCCATCAAAAAATGAAACCTCGGGGCGCCTGGGTGGCTCAGTTGGTTAAGCGACTGCCTTCAGCTCAGGTCATGATCCTGAAGACCCAGGATCAAGACCCACATCGGGCTTTCTGCTCTGTGGGATGCCTGCTTCTCCCTCTCTCACTCCCCCTGCTTGTGTTCCCTCTCTAGCTGTGTTTCTCTCTGTCAAATAAATAAATAAAATTAAAAAAAAAATGAAACCTCACCATCTGCAATGATGTAGTTGAAACTAGAGGTTATTATGCTAAGTGAAATAAATCCATCAGAGAAAGACAGTTATATAATCTCACTCATATGTGGAATTGAGAAAACAAAACAGAAGATCATAGGGGAAGAGAGGGAAAAATAAAGACAAAATCAGAGGGAGACAAACCATAAGAGACTCAAGCCTAGGAAACAAACTTCGGGGTGCTGGAGGGGAGGAGGGTGGAGAGCTGGGGTAACTGGGTGATGGGCATTAAAGAGGGCACGTGATGTAATGAGCACCGTGTTGGGTGTTACATGCAACTGATGAATCACCTCTACCTCTGAAACTAAGAATACACTATATGTTGATTGATTGAATTTAAATTTAAAATATGGGAGAAAAATCCCACAATTTTTTTTCTGTTTTTCCATAACCCAGCAACCCTATCCCTCCCCCCACTATTTTTAATTGTAAGCCATCCTATCATAAAATACAATGGACTCTGTCATCTAACTTACTTATTGGTTTGTTAAAAATTATGACCCAAACAAAATGCAGGCTTTGCTGAATTGGGTTTTTGTTTGTTTGTTTCTCCAGTTTTCTTTGTAACTTAGATCCACAGAAATACCTCTTCTGCCTCTTACCTTCTCTTTGTGACAGTTTTGTTCTACTGCTAAAATGAAGTGAGTTTTAGTTTGGGAAAGCAGTTGGTCTTTCATTTTGTCTAACTGCCTCCAGGTCTGAGGCATTAACCAGAGAGGTTAACGGACTGGCCTCAACGTCTATCTGACAAGGTGTCCAAAAGGGAGCGGGATTCAAACTCAGCTGGGCATGCCTTCCACTCTGTTGTGCTGAAATAATGGTAGCCTTTGATAACAAAATGTTTTATTAGGGGCAGGGAGACTCATGGAGTTAGGAAATCCAGGAAATATACTTAAATTTGTATTTCTTCTTAAATCATAGTTCTCTTAAGAAATCAGGGTCTTTTCTTTTGCTTATAGACAACAGTTTATAAAGTGTTTGCATTTCCACAAGTTTCTATCGAATATTACAACTTCTCCATTTCCCACCAAGGAACAAAAGTACTCTCACTTAAGCATAACAATCAAGGTGCTCTTAAATGAAGAAGCATAATCCTTCTAAATTTACCCTGAAGCGGATTTTTAGTCTGACTCCTCAGGTGGCTCTGTATAGTTTCAGCAACGTCTTTCCTGGTTCAGTGCTGGCTCCTTGCATTGCCTTCTAATGAATGACATGGTTGTGACTCATCCGTTGAAGTCAGGTTCACTCACATTTCACAGGAAAGCCAGCTCTCCTGGGTACATCAGAACCAAAGCTGGGAGTGAGAGATGCAAGAAGACTTTGAGGTTGTTGTGCATCTGGTCAGAACATCGTGTCCCCATTTGCCGGTGCGCTGCAGTTTACAGAGTAAACTTGGGGTTTGGCAAGGGATGGTTAAGAGGAGAGAGCAGTTGCCCCTCACAAAACTACAGAGACTGGGACTCTATGAAGAGCAGAGGGGACGGCACCCACTGAACTCTCCGCCCTCCCCCAATCATGTTTCTGAGGACCTGGGTCCAGCCAAAGAATGAAGAGCGTCCTGAAGTAGAGGGCAGCCCTAGGCTTCATCCAGGGAAGGGGAAAGAGATGGGAAAAGGAATTTGAAACTGGGGTAGCAGGACACCTTATGGCCACCTGCTGAGCCAGGTAAGTGGTTCACCTTTATTCAGGTCAGGCATTGACTTCTCTGCTACTTCCCATTGATGGATCATGCTGTGGCCCACCCAGCCAATGGTGCTGGCTTAAGAGGAAGTGATGAAAAGTCAGGAACCAACTGAGACAGATGCTCTGTTTACAGTCTTTGTAAGAAGAGAGTGTGAATCAGCAGCTGGAAGGAATTCTGTGTTTAAGCGCCAGAGATGTTAACCCTGTCCTGTACGTTGATTCATTCATCAAATTTATGGGATGCCTGCTGTGCCCATGCTTCCAGGCTGGAAGCTGTGGACGCGCAGCTGTAAGGGTCCGATATGCGTAGTTGTGGAAGGATACAGTGCATGAACCTTGAATTTCTGTTAGCACCCCTGGGAAAATTTCTCTGTGTAAAAGTCTAGTCTTCCAAAGTTGGTTACGAATCAAATTTGCATATTTGAAGTTATCTCCCTGCTTATTTGCTTCATTTCAGAATTGATGTAAAATAAAGGGATCATAAAATGAATTCTCATTAAAATGATGAATCCTTTTTTTTTTTTTAATATTTGAAAGGGAGAGAAAGAGAGAGCTGGGGTGCGGGGGCAGGGGGCAGAGAGAGAGGGAGAGAGAGACTCTTAAGCAAACTCTGTGCTGAGTGTGGAGCCTGAACACGGGCTTGATCTCACGATTCTGAGATCATGATCTGAGCCACAACCAAGAGTCAGCTCTGTAATCGTCTGTACCACTCAGATGCCCCTCGATGATGAATCCGTTTTTAAATAAGAATAATTTATATATTATTTTTCCAGTTCATTCAGATGTTTTTAAAGTTGACTGTTTGAGGTTTTAAAAAGCAAATTGCAGGGTGCCTGGGTGGCTCAGTTGGTCAAGCATTGGACTCTTGATTTCAATTCAGGTCGTGGTTTCAGGGTTGTGAGCTCGAGCCCTGTGCAGAGTCTGCTTGAGATTCTCTCCCTCTCCTAATGCCCTGCCCTGCCTGTGCTCACTCTCTCTTCTCTCTCTCCTCTCTCTCCCTCTCTCCCTCTCTCAAATACATATATAAATGAAATTTCTTTTAAAAAGTGAATTGCATTCTATTCAAATCATGTAACAGTAACTTTAAGGGCCAGTGATTTTTCTCTTTTTTCATCACACCTATGAGATACCAGTTGGTCACTGTTTTTTTTTTTTTCTTTCCATCCTGTGAACTGCTTTTATCTTTTTTTTTTTTTTTTAAGATTTTATTTATTTATTTGACAGAGAGAAACACAGCTAGAGAGGGAACACAAGCAGAGGGACTGAGAGAGGGAGAAGCAGGCTTCCTGCCGAGCAGGAAGCCTGATGTGGGGCTCAATCCTGGGTCTCCAGGATCATGACCTGGGCCAAAAGCAGTCACTTAACCAACTGAGCCACCCAGGCAGCCCTGCTTTTATCTTTTCATTGGTGTTGTGTGAAAAGTTGTTTTTCTGATTCCTCTCCCAATTTTGATAACTTTTTCCCATGATCTTTTTTTTTTCTCCAGAGTACCCCTTTGTATAGCAGAGAAAGCCTTAGGGGGTCCAGTGCCAAGGACAGGCCCTGGGCAGGGAGGAAAGCTTTTCCAAAACCCCTTTGTAGAAGTGCACAAGTCCCCCTGTTCCTACACACAGGAGTATCTGCCTCAACCATCACTTCCTCCTGCAATGCTCTTTGCTAGCTGCAATTACATTATAAAAATATCTTACAGAAATAGGTGTTTAAAAATATTTGGTTCACGTCTAGCTAAACCTAAAAAATTTAAGCTAGCAAAAAGCAGGGATTGCCTTTTTCCTTCACTATTTGATTAGATCAAGGCACCAACTCTGAAGTACTTTCTTTTGTTCTGTTGATGCTGAGTTGAGAGTTCTGAGGGTTGCTAAGGTCAATATTGTCCTGTCTTTTTTACTCCCTAGAATATAAGCAGCCTGGGACATTTTTGTTTTGTTTACTAATATACCCCAGAACCTAAGACAAGTACTTGGCATATAACAGGTGTTTAGTGAACATTTGCTCAGTGAATTTGGAAAAGTTTTAAGTTTAATCTTAGAAATCATCCTTTCTCCAAAATTTGATGAAGTGTCCTATATTTAATTTCCTGTCAGAACATTTGGGGATGTGTGGTTTGGGTTGTTTATAACGTAGTATAGGTGAAATGTTACTCTTATGTGAGATGGTGAATACTGCTTGACTTGCACAGCAAGGGGAAGGAGTTCCTTTGTGAGGGAGGGGTGTGTGATTTGGCCAGTCCTCTCCTACCTTTAGGGCTATGGTAGAGATGCATTTAGTTTTTCTTCATCATCATCATCGCTATAATGAATAAGATCAAAGTATTGTATAGCTGCTTGTAATGATTCCTTCTTTTCAGAAGTAACATGTTGATATATCACTCATTCTCAGACATTGAGGACTTTTAGCTTTTGGCTTGACTTTTTGAGTTCACTGTGAAACTGTTTCCTCAGTAAATACACGCTGATGTACTCTTGTCTGAAGGGGGATAACACCAGCTTTTCATGAGTCAGGCACCCAGTCACAGGAGATGTATGTAGTGACTACTGTGCTAGGCAAATCTTGGGTATTTTTCAATCAGCCGCCTATTGCATTGAGTTGATGAGCATAAACTAGAGTCAAAGAAATTGGCTTGGTAGAAGACCAGTGTCTTCTATAAGCACATGTCCTTAGAGTTGGAAGACAGAATATGGAATGGGCCAGGAAAAAGAAGCCAGCTGTCAGCAACAAGTGCTTCTGGTGAATTTGTTGATTGCTGAGCACCTGCTGTGTTCCAGACACTGCTTCGGCTGAGATTGGGAGAAAATGAATAAGGCCCAGGTAGGAAGGAAGGAGGCGGGCAGGTTTGTGTGTTCTTTGGAAAACTAAAGCAATTATTTGAAAATGGGCTGAAAAGATTTTGGAAGGATGGTATAGCTGTGGGTGATGAGGCATGTGGCCCCCTTTGCCTTTACAAAGATGGTTCTGTGTTTACCATGCACCACCCAAGGCAAACATTTATATACTCGGATTATAATTGGTGTTGCATTGTGTTTATGGGTATCACTTATCTTGGCTCAAATTATGATGTGTAAATGCATGTTTTTACCCTGGTTAGTCTTAATTACAGATAATGAGTTGAGGGCCTTGTAAAGAGTAACTAATCACTACTGTAGAAACACAGTTTGGTTTTGTTAACTGGAATCTTCATCACAGCAGAATAAAAACATTAAAGAAAATCCTTTCAGTTCTTACTCTGTTTAGATCTTAAAAAGCTGGAAGTTGGTATGCAGGTTTTTGGTTGACAAAGACTCAGCCTTATCTCTCAGAATCTAACTGTCCTGAATCCAAATGCATGTTTGTGCTTTGGGACACATAAATGTCCCAGCCTTCTGAGGACTACATCCATATATCTGAAATCTACTCCACCTTTCCCCATTCAGCAGTCTATATTTGGGAGAGGGTTCTCAAACTTTATCATGAGGCTCAGCACAGCCCTGGTTGAAGCTGGTGGTACTAAGCAAAGCTGTGAGGCAGATCAGTTCCCACTCAGGTCTTTGCAAGTGTGTCCAGCTCCCAGCCCTGTGCCAGGAGAGCCTGTCAACCAAGAGTCAGCTGACCTAGTGAAGTGCTTGACTAGGTAAAGCCTTTATCCCCCCGTATAAAGGGCATTTATATGTAAGCAAATTCTTTTGAGAAGCAAAGAGTAAGCTGCAAGGGTGAAGTTTCCAAAATAACCCTTCTTAGAGGAGGTGTTTTGGGTCAGAGTCTACAATGAGGTTGACACTGAGAGGGAAAGGCTAGAACCCAAGACCCATTTTCCTAGAATTCACCTGAAAGTACACATCTTGTCCAAAATTCATTGAACTGCAATCTATACATGAAGTTTAAATTTTGTTATTGATGAATTGACAATTCCAAAGTGATATTTTAAGAACAAACATTTAAACTTGCAGAGCCTATGCCAAAAATATCACTCCCTACCTGTTAGCTGCAGGGAGGGGACTCATCAACTCCTCAGTTTACTTATCTGAAAAATGGGCCTAACAATGCCCAATTCCTGTGGGAGTGGTAAGCCTTAAATGAGATGCTTAGTATTCATGAATGTAAGTAGTAGTGGTGATTTGGGGAAAACTTGCTGCTAAAAACAGTGTGATGAATGTTTTGGGTGAAACCTCTAAAAATTTTATATAGATTTCATTAATAAAATAATTTGGATGGGGAAGAGATAGTTTTTACTGAAACACAGGAGAAGTTCTGGTAACACCAGAGTTAAAACTATTTCTTTGTCATGTCACAAAATGAATTAAGGAGGGTGATGGTGGACAGGAAAGGTGATATTATCTGTAGGGAATTGTATACAAACCTTGATAAGAGTGGTCATGCTTTTCCTGTAAGCATTTTTAATTTTCTTTTTAATTTCCTAAAGAAGTTTTTGGCAAAGAAAAATATTAATTTTTTCCCCAAATTATTACTTAGATTTTTTGGGGAGGGGTCTTCCTTCAGTTCAGATAATTCTCTTATTTACCACTCTTCTGGTAAAAGGAGCCCCTTTGCCAAAAACTGAATATGAATCAAAAAACAGAAAGTTGTAGATACTTCCTTTTTAAAGAGCTAAAATATCAAATCTCTGAGAAATCTGGTTAACTACTTTGCTAGAACAGTATAGGGTCATTTCAGTCTACAAAGTCAAGCATGCTGATTCCTTTTCTTTTTTTTATTTTAAAGATTTTATTTATTTATTTGACAGAGAGAAACACAGCCAGAGAGGGAACACAAGCAGGGGGAGTGAGAGAGGGAGAAGCAGGCTTCCTGTGAGCTGGGAGCCGGATGTGGGGCTTGATCCCGGGTCTCCGGGATCATGACCTGAGCCGATGGCAGCTGCCCAACCAATTGAGCCACCCAGGTGCCCCGCTGATTTCTTTTTTTTAAGATTTTATTTTTAAGTAATCTTTACACCGAACTTGGTGCTCAAACCCACGACCTTGAGATCAAGAGTTGCATGTTCTGCTGACCAAGCCAGCCAGGTGCCCCCATACTGATACCTTTTAACGGGAGATAATTTTAACCTTCTTCTTACAGTTTCCAAAGGATTTATAGAATACTGCAATTGGAATGAAGCTTAATGGTTTTTTAATGCAAATTATACTCACTGTGCCCCTTCCCAATAGGGGAATTACTTCACCATCTTGCCCAGGAGTAGCCCTCTGGCTGGTCTTTTCATGACTGTCTAATCATCCTAAATCATCCCATTGACTTCTTTTTTCCCCTTCTACTTTCAGCAACATTTAAGAATCGCTGGTGCTTTCCTCAAAAGGGAAATCTGGAATTGTGTTAGCAACTTCTTAAAAAGTCAAGGCCTTTTTGTAAACTAGTAGACTGAGAGTGTGTAGGAGGTTATGTAAGTTAACAAAGTCTTAGGCTACTTTTTTATCCTATTCTCTGATGTCTTTTCTGTGACATTCAAGCAGTGAACTTGCATGAGCTCCTGAGCCTAAATGTGCAGGAAACATGAATATGTTAGGGCTGCTTGGGGATTAGAGTTTTGTGAACAGGAGTTTGTAGAGTGAAGGAAGTTACCAGGTTTTTAACTGAAGTTCTACTGGCTCAAAACCCTTTGCAGTACGTCACCACAATAATATCTGATGTAATCCTTTTATGGTTTGGCCCATAGTACTGCTAATATTCACAAAGACTTTCATCACATAATTTTTCTCCCTCAAAAATCCAAAAACCTCTTTTTGTTTATTTTCAGCAGTTTATATATTGAAAACATTAAGTTTTCTAATAATTAATTAAAAAAAACTGTTTTTTTATGATACATTTATTTTAGATCCCATAGAGGCAAAGGCAATTGTTCTTCATAATTTTATAAAGATTTTATTTATTCGACAGAGAGAAACACAGCCAGAGAGGGTACATAAGCAGGGGGAGTGAGAGAGGGAGAAGCAGGCCTCCCGCCGAGCAGGGAGCCCGATGTGGGACTCGATCCCCGGTCTCCGGGATCATGACCTGAGCCGAAGGCAGTTGCTTAACCAACTGAGCCACCCAGGCGCCCTCTTCATAATTTTATAAAAAAGAAAATGACTAAACAATTTGTTTAGTTGACTCCTAATCATTTTCTGTGCCCTGCCTGTGTATGTCTGTGTGTGTGCGCACATGTGCGCATGTGAAAGAGAGAGACAGACAGACAGACAGACAGACAACAGACAAAGAGGGATTTGGGGGAAGGATTTAAATGACAGTTGGCTAGAGGACTGGACTTGGCTAGCACCCATGATTCATTTGCTTCCTGGAGTGGGCCCTAGGTCCTGGTTCAGTTTAGCACAGAATATCCCTTGTACAGACAGTGCAGAAGTTTTAAGTTTAAGGTTTTTTAAAATTTTATTTAAATTCAGCTAATTGATATAAAGTGTATTATTTATTTCAGGGGTAGAGGTCTGTGATTCATCAGCCTTATCTAATACCCAGTGCTCATTACAACACATCCCAGTGTCCATCACCCAGTTACCCCATCTCTCCATCCCCTTCCTCTCCAGCAACCTTCTAGTTTGTTTCCTATGATTAGATTCTTTGATGGTTTGTCTCCCTCCCTGGTTTCATTTTGTTTCATTTTTTTCCCTCTCTTCCCCTATGATCCTCTGCCTTGTTTTTCTTAAATTCCACATATTAGTGAGATCATATAATAATTATCTTTCTCTGATTGACTTATTTTGCTTACTATAATACCCTTTAGTTCCATCCATGTCATTGCAAATGGCAAGATTTCATTTTTTGATGGCTATGTAATATTCCATTGTATATATATATGTGTGTGTGTGTACACACACACATATACATACACACACACACATCATATCTTCTTTATCCATTCATCTGTTGATAGACATCTGGGCTCTTTCCATCACTTGGCTATTATGGATATTGCTGCTATAAACATTAGAATACATGTGCCCCTTCGGATCACTACACTTGTATCTTTGGAGTACATATCCAGTAGTGCAGTTGCTGAGTCATAGAGTAACTCTATTTTTAACTTTTTGAGGTACCTCCATACTGTTTTCCAGGGTGGCTGCACTGGTTTGCATTCCCACCAACAGTGTGAAAGGATTCCCCTTTCTCCGCATCCTTGTCAATATCTATTGTTTCCTGTCTTGTCAATTTTAGCCATTCTGACTGGTATGAGGTGGTACTTCACTGTAGTTTTGATTTGTATTTTCCTGATGCCAAGTGATGTTGAGCACTTTTTCATGTGTCTGTTGGCCATTTGGATGTCTTCTTTGGAGAAATGTCTGTTCATGTCTTCTGCCCATTTCTTGATTGGATTATTTGTTCTTTGGGAGTTGATTTTGGTAAGTTCTTCATAGATTTTGGATCCTAGCCCTTTTATCTGATATGTCATTTGCAAATATCTTCTCCCATTCTGTCAGTTGTCCTTTGGTTTTGACTGTTTCCTTTGATGTGCGAAAGCTTTTTATCTTGATGAAGTCCCAGTGAAGTTTAAGTTTTAAACACATACTAGTGAGTGCATGGGATACAGTAGAATCAGATGATACAGATTCTACTGTATCATCACTATCTGATGAGGGAGGACGACAAAAGAACCATGGTGGTTGTAGTTGGCCCTGCCACAGTCCTTGGAGTTGGTTAACGTACTTGCCACTCTTTACAGATAATGCACAGTTCATGGTGCTCTAATTTCCCTCCAGAGTGTGGACTGTGTGTCATCTGATGGCATTCAGAATGGTTGTGGAAACAGATGGGACTTGGTTAGGTAGATTCCTTCATTGAAGCTCAAAGGACTCTTTCATAGGACCCTCTCTACCTCCTAGATTGCCTCTCTTGCCCACATTTTACCTGCGGATCCTCCAGTCCCTAGACGCCTGATTTTCAAATGGAACCTGAGAGCTTATTGGCTGTATTCCCACAATTTGTTAATTTTGTTCTCCACTCATGCCCTCATTGTGGCCAAGGCTTGGGCTAGAGTTCCCAAGGCGGCTGATTAGACTTGTGGCTAATTACCATATGCTGAAAAACTATGCCATCATCCTCTGCTCATGCAGGCATGTATTTTACTCTCCCCCCGCCCACAAATACAAGTAAAATGGTCCTTCAGAATCATGGCAATTCCATGAAAATTGAATATGTTTGTAATTTCCCACATGGTTGGCC
Organism: Spilogale gracilis; assembly: GCA_004023965.1. NCBI lineage: Eukaryota > Metazoa > Chordata > Mammalia > Carnivora > Mephitidae > Spilogale > Spilogale gracilis. The sequence goes on from PITA01002311.1 coordinate 40,830, forward strand.
ACTTATTTTAAGCTACAGATTCTACCATACAAAATAATTTCTGCCAGGTAATGGAAATTCCTAACAATGGATGTATCATTTATGTGAAATTCACTCAAGTTGGAACTTTCTATCTCTTCTGGGCATCTATAGTACAAAGATAATAACATTTATAAAAAGTAGTCTGAGGCACTTAGATGTTGAAAAACTCCATATACTGTCAATTAAGTCAGTTAGAATTAGATGAGCTGGGGTTAAGTATATTTGTTTTGTAGTTCTTTAAGATTTGATAGTCCAGACTTGTATTCCACAGTCACCGATTAACCAGAATATAGAATCAAAGTAGCCAAGTCCCCCAGCCCAATGGCTGTATGGCTCTATTACCCTTTTCCTGGTAGTGTGGAGGCTGAGCTTCTTTCCTTTTCTCGTCCAAAATGCTTAGCCTCCTTGAATTTTGAGAGTGGGTAATTCTGTATTCCTAAATCCTAAAGCCACTGGGAAAGAGCCTGTATCTCCATTATAGGGCATTCCCCACTTGATTGTGGGTCTTACTTGACTTTCGATTAAAATGAAAAAGAAAAAAAATAAAAACTGTGCTCCTGACTGCCCTTGTCCCTTTATCTCTTGTCCCTTTATCCTCCTTGATTGTTGAATCTCTTTACTCCCTTTAAATCTAGAGCAGTCCTATAGTTTTTGGAATTTTTAATGACATTGACGTTTTGAAGAGTCCAGACTAGTTGTCTTACAGAAAATTTTACATTATTTCTTTGCATTGCTCCTCTCTCCTATAGTATTGTTTTATTTTTGTTTTTGTCTTAGTTTTGCTGCAGTGAAATGTACATAACCAGATTTGCCATTTTGGCCATTTTTAAGTGTCCTGTTCGGCAGCAGTGAGTCCACTGACAGAATTTATATGACTATCACCACTATCTGTTTTCATCATCCCAAGCAGAAACTGTGTACCAATAAACAGTAACTCCCCACTTCCTCTTCCCTTAACCCACTGATCTAGATCTAATTAACTTGACCAGTATAACTCTGAGTAGATTCTCTTCAGTTTGGAGATACATCCAAAACATTCCTTCATGTGAAAAGTTACAAGAAAATAAATATAAGACCCTAACGGATTAACTTTAGTATGTGTACTGCCCAAGTGAGTGCACTAACAGATTAACTTTAATAAGCAGTGCAGAGGGGTGCCTGGGTGGCTCATTCGGTAAAGCGGCTGCCTTCAGCTCATGTTATGAGTTCAGGACCCTGGGATGGAGCCCCACGTCAGGCTCCCCGCTCATGGAGGAGTCTGCTTCTCCCCCTCCTTCTGTCCCTCCTCCAGCTCATGCTCTATTTCCCTCAAATAAAATCTTTTAAAAAATAAAAATCAGTGCAGAGCATAAAATTTTGATACATGCTACAATATAGATGAACCTTGAAAATATTAGGTGAACTATAATAAGCCAAACAGAAAAGGACAAATATTATATGACTCTAATAGAGGTGTCTATAATAGGCAAATTCTTTGCTCTTGTTTTTAAGGTAGACTGAGGAAGGCATTGAAGGCATGCCTGTAAACGGCAGGTATAACTGGTTGCTTTTGATGAAGGGATAGCAAAGTCTGTGCAGTCTGGTGTGGCAAGAGAAAGAGATGGGGAGGGAGGCAGAAACTGGGTCGAGAAAGGGAGTTTGGATATGGTGACAGGGAGTCAAAAAAGGCAGGAGTAACCAGTCATAGTTGTGTTTTAGTAAGTCACTGGCAGCCAGGGAGGGATGCATGGGAGAGGAAGCAGGACAGTCAGGAAACGGGTCAACTAGGGGACTGCTGTAATGCTTCTGGGCAGTGAGGATGAGAGATGTCATTACATAGATTTAGAGGAACTTGATTTCTTTTTTAAAATAAAGGGACTGTGAGATTATTCCTTTTTCTTAAGGAGCAAAAAATTATTTTTTAAAACCAGTCACTTTCCTGGGGTGCCTGGGTGGCTCATTCGGTTAAGTGTCTGCCTTTGGCTCAGGTCATGATCCCAGGGTCCTGGGATCGAGCCCCACATCGGGCTCCCTGCTCATCTGGGAGTTTGCTTCTCCCTCTGCCCACCTCCTCCCACCCCACTCATGCTCTCTCTCATTGTCTCTCTCTCTCTCTCTCTCTCTCTTTCTCTCTCTCTCTCTCTCAAATAAATAAATAAAAATCCTTTTTTTAAAAAGTCACTTTCCTGAGTTACCATGTACATTTGGCTTTTTAAAGCAGGGCATACTTTTATGGATTTCAGAGAGAAAAAGATCTACATTTGTTGGTTGAAACTGAGCCAAACACTGTGTTTCTTTTCTCAAGGAAACAGGGAAAAGAAAACTTCCCTTTCCTTGCAAAAGAGAAATAAACAATTGACCTTCCCTGGGTGGGGTCAAGGGATCCACATCATAGGCAGGCTACAGCCAGCAGGAGGAGTGCATTTCCCAGCCCCTAGGGTGCTGTGTTCTCCTTTTAGACTAGGCACTGGGCTCCGTGCTGGACAGGAGAGTAGTAAATGTGGAGACTGCCCTTGAGGAAATTACCTTCAACAGAGGGTTGGTGGGGGGGACACGACAGTCCCAGCAGAGAAATAATCATAGCACAGTGAGCTGTTATAAAAGCTGAAAAGTGCAGAGGAGACAGTTCTGCCTGGAGACGTCCTGGAAGCTTCTGCACATGTGAGCAAGGTTTGAAGGGCATGTGGCAGTCCCTCCCAGGGGAGAGGGAGACGGAGGCATCCCAGGACCCCGACATAAGAGCACATAGCATCCAGTTGGTGCTGTGGAAGTACGCAGAACTCCCGGGTCCTGGTCATTCCTGATCCTTAAAGATAACTGCTCAGAATAATCCTCCCAGTGACCCAAGGATGAGCTTAATTGGTTCTCCTGTAGTGATCTTCAGTTCCTTTTTAAGTTCATGGTTCTTTTTCTTCCTTTCCATACTGATCTAAGATTAGAGATGCCACATACTAGCTTTTTAGAGTTTATTTCTCCTAGAATTCTGCCTAATGAACATTCCAGTTACTGAATGCTCAATGTGCATTCTTTTTTTTTTTTTTAACATACCCAAACACCCTCAATGTGCATTCTTTTTATGAGATATTACAGGGAAACATTACTGTTTTAGGCCCACTTAGTTAGGATTTGGGGTGATCTGGACCCGGCAGAGTGTGATGGCTTACACATTAGAAACAGAATTGGCTTAAATAAATTAATATTTAAATAATAATTTAATTAATATTAAATAAGATTTCAAGAATACCTAACAGAATTATGGAAGAAGTGAGCTGTTTTGTTTTTGTTCTTTCCCTTTTTTCTTTTTTCTTTCTTTTTATTTACGTTCTGGCGTACTTTTCAAGAATGAATCTTGCGTATTCATTAAAGCAGTCTTAGTAGGAGTTTTAATTGTTAATTTTTTAAAGCAAATAAGATGTGAATACATTCCCATTTTTTTAAAAAAGTAAATGACAGAAGTAGCTAAAATAAAAAGTGTATGTCCCCTTTTACCAACTCCTTGTAGCTGCCTTTTTTAAATGTATTAACAAACATACGTTTAAGAACATGTAGCTTGTTTTGGGCACTTAAAAAACTGGATCAGCCTAATCTATAATTAGCTCTCTTCTTAGAACAGCATGCCTTGGAGGGTTCCCTATGATCATGCCCATGTGTTTACTTCATTTTTTTAAAGTAATCTCTCTACCCAGTGTGGGGTTCCAACTCTCAACCTGAGATCAAGAGTCAGATGCTCTACTGACTGATCCAGCCAGGTGTCCCTACTTCATTCTTTTTAACAGTCACATAATGTTCCATCCTGTGACTATCCTATGATTTATTTATTCATCGCCCTGTTAGTGGATATTTAGATTGTTTGTAATCTTCATCATAACAGACAATGCTATAGTAGTGGTCTTTTTTCAAATTTTTGTGTTCATGCATGAATTTCTTCCAATAAGACTTATACGACTAAATTCTTGGTTAGCCTTTAGAGTTGATGTGTATATTTAGAGATAACAAAAACATTTTTCCTTAGAAATATTCAATTTCTTGCAAATTCTGATGTCTTTTCTCTAAATAGTTTGGCTTGTGACATCTTCTGTGGAGCATTCCGTGTGGCCACTATGTGGGATGGTGTCAGCAGTTTTATTATGAACTGTTGCCAAGGGCAGTGTCAGAAAAGAGGCTTTATAGCATAGAATAGAAATTAATTCTTGGTTTGTTTTCCTGCTTCCTATCCTGATACAAGATTAGGGGTTAGACTGGCTTGTATTATCATTTAGGCAGCCTTATATAGCATGAATGCATTCTCATTTAAAAAAAAAGAAAAGAAGGTACTGTGTAGAATTTAGAACATAGGGATGCCCCCCCCCCGCATTCAAAAACAATCTGAGAAAACTGGAGCCCCGAATTTACTTCATTGTTTGTTTCCATGTTTCCGCTCTCTTTTCCTCTCTGCATGAATTATAACATTATTTTCTGGGGCTATCTCCCGGGTGAAAGCCATGCAAAAACATATGGCTCTGTGTTGCTACTCTGGTACCTCTGACACCAGAAGAAAAGAAAATGCAATGGGTACTTTGGCCATCACATCCCTTCTCTTGCAAGACCCCCAAATGGATATTTAGGGCAATTAAATGTCAATTCTGTCCATGAAAATGACCTCTCTAATATTTAAATGCTGATTTGTGTGGCACTTGGGTGGCTCAGTCATTAACCTCTATCTTTGGCTCAGGTCATCCCTCACTGGGCTTCCTACTCTGCGGGAAGCCTGCTTCTCCCTCTCCCACTCCCTCTGCTTGTGTTTCTCTCTGTCCAATAAATAAAATCTTAAAAAAAAAAAAAAAGATTTCAGGGTACTGGGCGCTTGGTGGCTCAGAGGGTTAAAGCCTCTGCCTTCGGCTCAGCTCGTGATCTCAGGGTCCTGGGATCGAGTCCCACATTAGGCTCTCTGCTCACTGGGGAGCCTGCTACCTCTTCTTTCTCTTCCTGCCTCTCTGGCTATTTGTGATCTCTCTCTCTCTCTGTGTCAAATTTAAAAAATCTTTAAAAATAAATAAATAGGGCGCCTGGGTGGCTCAGTGGGTTAAAGCCTCTGCCTTTGGCTCAGGTTATGATCTCAGGGTCCTGGGATCGAGGCCTGCATCGGGCTCTCTGCTCTGCGGGGAGCCTGCTTCCCCCTCTATCTCTGCCTGCCTCTCTGCCTACTTGTGATCTCTCTCTCTCTGTCAAATAAATAAATAAAATCTTTAAAATAAATAAATAGATAGATAGATAGATAAATAAATGCTAACTTGTGTTCTTTCCAGTATCTAACATGTTCTTATCCTCCTATATCTATTCTTTTTTTCTAATTTTAATGTTTACATAAAACAAGAAACAATCTAAAGCACTTAAAGTTATCAGACCAACAGGATGTCCCAGAAAAACAGAAAAATCCTCTGACTGGAAAGGCAGGAGGAGTCCCAAAAGTTTGCCTGCAGGGGATGGGTTAAATGCACTTTGGTACATCCAGGTAGGAGAAAATAGAATGAGGCTGCTGTCTCCCAACATGGACATATCTCCAGGATGTTACTGATAAAGTGAAAAAAACAACATGCAGAGAGCTTGTAGAATATGCGAATATTTCTGTAAAAGAAAAAGAGAAATAAGAATTTGTATTTGCTATTATTTACATAAGGAAACTTATTACTTATTACACAAGTAATAAGTAAAAGTATTTACTTCTGGGGAGGGAAGGGGATGTGTGGGAGTGAGACTTTTCCTAGTCTACCTTTTTATAGTGTTCTAATTTTTGAATTATTACTGTATTATTTAAAGATACAATTTTTTGAAAGGAAGTTTTTGCATTATTAGGTATGGGGTGAGCTAAACTGATCATGTTGAAGCCCACTCTATACGTGACTTCCCCTGTCATGTTTGAGCCTGGGTACCTTTTGGGGTGGGGTCAGTTGCAGGACCATATGTTTTGAGGAAGAAGGTAATAAATTCTGTAATTAGAGTCGATATGACCATTTAAGCTCTAACTACTTTGGCAAGAAATTTAAAATGTCTGCATTTAAACTGTTTCTTTAGCATATTCAGACTTGTTGGGCTTATTCTTCATTTTTTTTTCCCCAAAGTAATTGAAAACTTTAAAACATGATGCTCATGAGTCACAGCTGGAATCTCTCGCTGATGCCTCCATAAGTACAGTGAGAAGGTGAACTCAAACCCTGGTCTTAAGCCTCTTTTTATTATTTGCTGAAGTATGTGTCCTAGAGAGTGTTATAGTCTGAGCTTTCATTTTACAGGAGCAGAAAAATTCAGATCCGAAACATCCCCCCTCACCTGCAGTGGGAGGTAAGCCAGGGTCACCGGCGTGTTTATGGTCTCCCTGCTCTCTGTCCTCACGTTACTTTTTAATAAGCCAACAAAACTTCTCTCTGTTAGTTCCCTGAGGAATTAGAGGTTCTCAAGGCCTTTCCCCCAAGGCCCCGGTTCTCTCTCTCCCTTTCTGTGTACCCTAATGTATGTGATCTGTCATAACAGTAGGGTCGTCTTTGTCCCTTCTGTGGTTTGAGACGGACACGTTGGGCCCTGCTGCTCTGTCTTCTCAAGCACCAAGCATGGGCAAGCAAAATGTATATCTGGTGATTTTTATCTCATGATTTTGTGAACAATTTTTATCTTTCCAAATTATGATTTTGGAAAAAAAAATAATAAAGTTAGTGGAAACCCAATAAAAATAGAAGGTTGTTAGTTTGAGTGGGTTTTTTTTGTTTTTAGCTTTGCTGTGAGTAGTGGTTAAGATGTAGGTTCAGAATTATAACACTTCTTATAAAATAGCAACCTTAAAATTAAGAAGATAAAAATTCAAAGAGTGACTTGCATTATTAAAAAACAAACTGCCCCAATGGTTATTTCCAACTCAAGCAAAATCAAAATAGCCTTAAAGGAAACAATGTTTTGTCTAACATTTTTATTACTTAAAACAAAACAGCCTTTATTATGAAACATTTCAAACATATATACCTCGTTGCTTTGTAAAAATTAGGAGATCCCTAGAGAGAAACAGAAGGAAGAATGGTTAAAACTTTCAAAAAGGACAAGTGAGTCTTATATTTTATTCTGCTTGTCATTTCAAAAGCAGTGTGTTCCAACCATCATGATGAATGGGATTGTTAACAGTTACTAAGACTGAAATTCTGCTGTGTCACCTCAGTGAACAGATTATTTAGGAGCCAATAATCAAATGCAGGCACCATATATTAGTTCTGTTTTGTTTGAAGATCTGAAATATCAGTTTGACTAGATTATTCCCATAACTGTCCTTGTCTTGTTTTACTTCATTTGCTGGAAGATATTACTATACCTTTTTTTTTTTTTTTTAAGTTGTGAGTACAATCTTCCTTCCCATTCTGACATTGAAGGTTTTTTTGTTTTTGTTTTTTTTTCAGGTGCTGGATGGACTTCTGGCTCAGTATGGGACAGTGGAGAATGTCGAACAAGGTAATAAGTTCGGAAATTAGCCTATTGAATTTTGATAGGGATTACTGTCTGTTATTTCTTATAGGCTGGGTCAGCTCCAAAGAGAAATAGTAAATTCAAATTCCTTTGAAACAAGCACTTCTGTATATGAAAGATATTCAAATCTTTTTATCCATATCTATGTAATTTATTTTTTCAAGGATCTGGATTTTCAGGTTGGTGTTTTTATATTCTGTTAATGTGCTGAAGCAGTAGGCAAACACTGTCAGGAGAGGGGGAAGCTTAATTCACTTGGAAGTAATTGAATTGACGCTCTTACAGTTTCCCTCTTCCTGGCTAAGAACAACAGATCCCTAATGTCTTTGAATGCTTTTCAAGGAGTAGGACTCTTACACCAGAATCCCCCACAGTGCTTATGAAAATGCAAACTCCTGGGGTTCACCATAGACCTGCAAAGTGAGACTCTTAGGGGCAAGAGTTCATGAATCTATATTCTAAACAAGCACCCCTAAGTGATTTTTGTGTGCATTCAAGTTTGAGAGCCACAGGCTTAGAAACACTGTTGGAAATCCACAGAAAATATTCTTCTTTCTGCCATTCTCATCTCATCTAAAACATGAAATGCTATGATTTTAAAAATTAAAAAAAAGGTACCTCTTTAAAGAAGATGATATGTTATGTAGCTTTTTAAGAGTCCCAGAGAAGTAGATGCCAGGCTCCTGATGTAAGGCTCTAAGATGGAATAAAGATTAGTTTTCCTTTGGGCCCAAAAAGCAAAATATAAATTCAGTCATTTACTGACTGTGGGCCCTTGGAAAAGACACTTACCCTCCCTCACTTAGTTTCCACCTGTACAAAATGTGGAGAATAATTTCTATTCCTTCCATTTCACTGAATAGTTGTGGCACCCAAATAGAGTGTAAATAGATGGAGTCCTATATGATCTCAAGGGATAGTTCATTTTCACTTGGAAATCATCACAGAGAACCCATTCTCTTATATGCAATCTGTTCTATCTGCCAGTATAATAATTACTTTAAAGTAGTAATTATTCAGATGTTCTCCATTCCATGAATATTAAAAATATTATTATTCAGTTTCATGCTGCTGACTGCCCATGCCCAAAGGTGAAGGGAAGGAGCTCAGAAAGAAGACATGATTTACAAGGATTCTATTTCTCAGTTCTTGTTATTTCCCTTCAGCATGGAAAAGAAGACATTCTTTTTTTTTTTTTTTTTTTTAAGATTTTATTTATTTGACAGAGAGAAACACAGCTAGAGAGGGAAGACAAGCAGGGGGAGTGAGAGAGGGAGAAGCAGGCTTCCTGCCGAGCAGGGAGCCTGATGTGGGACTCGATCCCGATCTCTGGGATCATGACCTGATCCAAAGGCAGTCGCTTAACCAACTGAGCCACCCAGGCATCCCAAAGAAGACATTCTAATAAGGACTGGATGTGGTAGGCAAGATGGTCTCACAGACATGAACCTGCAGAACTTACTAGCTAAGACCATGTTATAAATTCAGGACAATGCCATGCAAGGAAGAAGTATTTTGGGTCCCTGGGGAGTTTATAATTCGTAAGGCACCTGAGCCCTGGAGCTCACCCAGTTTTCAGCTGCCTCACAACTCAGGACAGAAGTGTGGGGCTTTTGCTTTGTTTCATAGGTGATTCCTGATTCAGCAGGAAATCATTTTCAGTGGAGTCTTAAGAAACGTTTTAGAGCTTTTATGTTCAGCGAAATAAATTATTTGAATGGAGCACAGTTCTTTCCAGAATCACAGAACTGTCTCATTTCTGAAGAAAAGTGTCTTTGAATAAGAGAATATGATTAAGAAGTGAGAACAAAATCTGAGAATCTGAGAATCCTGGTGGATAGATTTATTCAGGAGGTTCAAACCCAGCCCTTTTCTGGGAGTTGACAGCCTCATCTGGAGCACTAGAAAGCAACAAATAGGAACCCTCTACACATTCTGTGTGTCAGCACTGATAGGGGACTGTCTTGGGCTGCTCATCCCCTGTTTTGCGCCTGAGGACTTCTCTGGGTAACTGTGAATTAGAGGCAGCAAGAGCTCTCCGGAGCAGAGCTGGGCTTGGTTCAGCAGTTGTGACACATAAATCTCAGTGTGCATCCCTTCCTAGTAAAGGCTGCAGCGACTTTGAAGTTATTGGATAAACAGTATTTTTAACCTCTTTAACCTCCTTGAGAGTCTTATGGAAATTATAAGCCAGAGAAATTCATGCAGCCACACCTTCGAATCTTGGGTGGGGGCGGGGCTGGGGTGTGAGTTTATAAAATTCCTGAAGCTCTAACATGGATCCAGAATTAGGAATTCCTACACTGCGGGGTTTTATTATTCATTTGGAAAGCAGCTTTATCATGGTTTTCTTGAATTATCATTAACTTCCTGTTGTCCTTAACTCCAAGTCTCCCAATAGCTTAAATGTTTAAAGGGAGGATCTGATTTAGTCATGGCTACTAGTTTTGGAAAAACCAGGATTTGGGGGTTAAGTTTACTGGCTAGGATTGGGAAAGTTTTATCTTGCCTTCTGAATTTATTTTTAACTTCTGACTTTAGAAGAGGAGACAAGCAATTAGGAACCATGATAAGCCAGCTCACAAGAGTCTGATATTAGCCACTCTTAGTATGTGTGTTCTTTCCTTCAGCCAAGTGAGTTATAATAGTCAGTTTTCTTTATTTATTATATACAGTTCCTAGATTTAACTCACGTAGTCATGGAACTCAGTCAAAGGGAAACAAAAAAGTTATTAATTCAACTTTAGGAATGAATGAAGAATTAAAATACTTTCTTACTATTTTATACATATGTCCAGTTATTTAAAAATAAATGCAGACATAACAATTAAAACTGATACTTTGCTGGTAGTACAGTAAACTGACATAAACTTCTAGGAAAATAATCTGAAAATATGCATTAAGGATTATGTTCTGTTACCAAGTTATTTCTCTTCTGTGATTTTAGCCTAAAAAATAATTCAGAAGAGAACACAAATCAGATGGTGTTTGCAGTAAAGGTAATTATTAGCAATACTACTTAGAATAGCAGAGATTGGGAATAACCCATATGTCAACAGTTGACGAATGGTCAGGCAAAAATCATGGCTCATTTACTTACTAAAATTTTATGTAGACATTAAAAATGAAAAAAAAAGTGTGCATAGACATAGGCACATGCAATAGTATTTATAAGTGAAACTATAGCTTTGAGTTATATATATAATTGATTATAAATGTGCATATATTGTCCATTACTATTCACTATTAATGCACACAAATAAAGCTAGAGATTCGAATAACTGTGGAGTTACAGTGATGAGTTTTTGTGCATTCTTTTCTGAAGTCTGTTTCCATAGAGCCAGAGGGTGACAGCATTTTCCTATGACAGTATAGTTTTTGCTTCTTTCCTAGTCAACACAGACACTGAAACTGCCGTTGTCAACGTCACATATGCAACAAGAGAAGAAGCAAAAATGTAAGTGGATTTGGGCTACTTTCTTTTCAAGTTTTGGGAGGGTTGTCTTTGAATTACCCAAAGATGCATATTGTTTGACATCGTAGAGGAACCCCAGGGCATCTGTGCTCCCTTCACGAGTCAGTGAGGCTCCACTGGGATGTCTGTTGGTCGGCTATACAGAGACTTTATCTTGAAAAATGTTGAGCCTTGGCATCAAAACCACGGTGGGTGCTGTGTCTCAACGTGGTCAGGAGTAGAGCTATCAGCTGTGTGACACTGTATTCCCCAGACTCTGCTTTGCCAGCTACTGGGAGCTGCTTTTACCTGGAGCTTCCTCCATGCACGATGAGGAGGAAGTGCAAACCTGTTTCTGTCCATACTTGGTGAAGACTAACATCCATTTTTCCTCAGTGTAATATTCAAAAATGGGGATCCATCTCAGTGATAGCAATAGCAGGGAGAATTGACTGGGAGTGGTTAGTCAATGATCACCTGGTTTGGGTTCTCTTTCCTAACTTCCATTCACTCCCTGGTCCCCATTCATGACTGCATTACTTCAACAATAGTTTATTTTGAGGTTGGCAGTGAATGGACATGGGATTGAGTTTTTAACAACAAAAAAACCAAAACCAAGTTCCTTTTTGTAGAAGGGCCTTAAAATGAAATGCCTTTCAGGTCATTGTAACTAGAATTATGGTCAGACACAGTCATGTTTCATAGATGTGGCATAACCTTGGTTATACACCAGAATTATAATTTTATTTATTGGGGTGCCTGAGTGGCTCAGTCATTAAGCATCTGCCTTCGGCTCAGGTCATGATCCCAGGGTCCCGGGATCGAGCCCCGCATCGGGCTCCCTGCACAGTGGGAAGCCTGCTTCTCCTTCTCTCTCTGCCCCTGCTTGTGTTCCCTCTCTTGCTGTCTCTCTCTTTGTCAAGTAAATACATAAAATCTTTATAGTTCTATTTATTTTTCAAGGTTTCAACACACACAAAAACATATTTAACCCATCCTCATACCACTAGTCTTAAAAAAGTTAATTTGGCATTGATTAAGGCAGTAGATTGTTAGCTGTGGACTTTAGCCACACATATGTAAGCAAGATATATACCAGCAGCTCACCATTGTAGCTTGTGTCCAGCTGCCACTTAGCCAGTGCCTCTGTACACGATACAACCTTGTCGTTTTTATTGAATTCAAAGGTACTGCTCTGTATTAAATTCACAAACCTTAAACATTAATGTAGTCGAATAAGGTTGTTGTTTTCACATGCTGCAAAAAACTTGTGAGAAAATTGTTTCACTTCCTGTATAATTATAAAAATGCAGTAGTGGGATATTGTATTCCCTATCAAATTAATGAATAATTTTAAGTAATACTTTTGTTTTCGAGGATTCAAGGAAATAAACCCTCTCTTAGCTACTGTGGGATAGTAAGTGTTGAAACCTTTCCAGAAGCACACTGGGCGGTACTTAATAATTAGGTTTCTGCATATACTCTCTGACCTAGCAGTTCCATTAGGAATCTGTCCTATGTGCAGTTGGAGTTGCAAAAATGCCCATGGCAACACTAATAAAAGATTGGAGATATATACATAGATACCTATATATATCTAACAATAAGGAATGAGTTGCAAAAACTATGATAAATCAATAAAATCTTTTTTAAATTTTTAAAAAAATTTTATTTATTTATTTGATAGAGAGAAACACAGCTAGAGAGGAAACACAAGCAGGGGGAGTAAGAGAGGGAGAAGCAGGCTTCCCCCCAAGCAGGGACCCTGATGCAGGGCTCAATCCCAGGACTCCGGGATCACGACCCGAGCCAAATGCAGACACTTAATGACTAAGCCACCCAGGTGCCCTTAAATCAAGAAAATCTTAAACAGCCAGTAAAAACTGAATTGCAGGACATTTATTCACTTTTATCTATCTATCTATCTATTTATTTATTTAGACTTTTTTATATGACAGAAACACAGCAAGAGAAGGGAATACAAGCATGGAGAGTGAGATTAGCAAATAGTATATATACTATTAATCCATGTTTATAAATGATAATGTTTAAGAAAAGAAAGATACCAGATGGACTAGGATTTTTTTTTCTCATCTGTGCATGTCTGTTTCTGAATTTTCAATAATAAATATGTGTTATGATCAAAATGAGAAAAAAGTCACTACTAATTTTATACCAGTATTTATAAAGAGTGTCTGATGAGGGGGATACAGCCTTCAGTGGTGAAAAAAGGCAGAATGCATAGCTCTATGTCAAGTCTGACCAGGTCTGTACATTGTAATTATTTGTTTAATTGTTAAGCTCTGAGGGAGCAGAGCTGTGTCCACAGGGAGGATTAACTAGTAAACCAGACTGAATGAACCTGTCCACTAGCTTGAGGGTCCTCATTGACATTACTCTCTAATAAAGCTCACCCGCTCCTGCTGCATTTCAGAGCCATCGAGAAGCTCAGCGGGCATCAGTTTGAGAACTACTCCTTCAAGATTTCCTACATCCCGGATGAAGAGGTGAGCTCCCCTTCGCCCCCTCAGCGAGCCCAGCGTGGGGACCACTCTTCCCGGGAGCAAGGCCACGCCCCTGGGGGCTCTTCTCAGGCCAGACAGATTGATTTCCCGCTGCGGATCCTGGTCCCCACCCAGTTTGTTGGTGCCATCATCGGAAAGGAGGGCTTGACCATAAAGAACATCACTAAGCAGACCCAGTCCCGGTACGTGCCTCCGGGGCTTCCTTTGCTTCCTTCTGACAGGCCCCCTGAGTGCTGGTGGGGCCCAGTCATCCTCAGGTGGCTATTGCTTGCGTCAGCAGTGGGGGGGCTGTGCTGTTTGGGATGGTGGCTTCTTAAAACAGAACTACTAACAAACTAACAAAGCTGGGGACCTGAATGTGCTTTCACGCCAGTAGCCTCAAGGTCATATCATGACATACTAAAAGTTCACAAAGAAGGGACATATAACTTCACAGCGGAGACTAGTCCTCGTAAGCTTATTAATGCTTGTGAATACATGAGTTTCTAAAACAGCAGAAGTATGGGGCTGGGTTTTGTGGGATCCCAGAAACTACTTATCTTAGTTCTTCCCTCCTGTCCCGAGTTGGAACTCTGAGTGGTAATCGTTCTTTGAGATCACTTCGGTGGTTCCAGAAATAACTACACAAAAGAAGTGAGTGGGTTTGCTGTGTTGAGCAAGAAATGAAGTGCATCAGCCTTATGTTTAGTCTGTGTAAGGAGACTAAAGCAGGAGCTGGAGTTACAGGAGGTAGTAGGAGTTGTGGACAGAATGACCTATGGGAGTGCTGATTTTTGAATGTTCTTAAGAACACAGTCTAATGTAATGAAGAAAGCACAGGACTCAAAGACCTATGTTCAAGATTGACCATGTAATGGCCCTGTGAACTTTTAGGGGGAAAATGGACTTTTCTGAGCATCAACTGCTTGTTATGTAAGCCAGGATTATTGTTACATTTAGGACAGCCAGGCAGGACTGAAAGAAATAACTGAAAGTACATAAATTGCAAAACAGCAAGTTACTGACAATAGGACTTATTTCCATGCCTAGTGCATTTTATTCATGTCATGCATTGAGTGTCTTGTAACCTGAAAGAGAAAACGTGATTTTCTTCAAAGTGTCTGAGTTTCTGTAAATAATGGCACTTAAATGTATGAGTCCCAGAATTCATAGTCATAGCAGTGAAATGATGACCCAGTAGAGAGGGGAAGTACTGTCTGCAGTTCCATTTATTTTAAAATTTTCTCCCCTCTAAGTTTGCTTCACTGCAAAAGTGATTTTTAGTTATATGTCTTTTTGTTCCAAAAATTTCTTTTTAAAAAAAAAGATTTTATTTATTTATTTGACAGAGAGATCACAAATAGGCAGAGAAGCAGGCAGAGAAAGTGGGGGAAGCAGGCTCCCTACTGAGCAGAGAGCCCGATGTGGGACTCCATCCCAGGACCCTGAGATCATTACCTGAGCCGAAGGCAAAGGCTTCATTAACCCTCTGAGCCACCCAGGCGCCCCCAAAAATTTCTTTAAATAGCTTTAAAAATGCAACAAGTTTAAAGGTATTTTTTAAAATTTATTTATTTGACAGAGAGAGATCACAAGTAGGCAGAGAGACAGGCAGAGAGGGGAGGAAGCAGGCTCCCCGCTGAGCAGAGAGCCCGATGCGGGCATCCATCCCAGGACCCTGAGATCATGACCTGAGCCACCCAGGTGCCCAAAGATGCAACAAGTTTAAACAGAAGTGAAGTTTAGTTCTCAAAATATGTGCCCATTTTTTACAAAGGGGCAGAAGACTTGGATCTGGGCTTTCTAACAGCCAGAGTAAAAAGGGATAAAATCAATTATGTAATTTTCAAAGATAACAAAAACAAGTAGGGCCATAACTACCCTAAGAAGTCTGATAAACTCATCAAGCTTTTGAGCCATTAATTTTAAGAGCCTGGAAGAAGGCAGGCTGCCAGTGGCAAGGAAACCAAAAGAGAGAGAGGGCATGCCCCTGTTTTTAATCCACACTCAGATATATAAAGCTTGCTTGAATTTGGTGTTTGGATTTGGATTAACATACGGCTTTTAAAAACTACAATCAGTTCAGAGACTGGCACCATGCCAGTGTGCATTCTTACCCCCACTCACTTTACTCTTGGCTTCTATGATCATTTGAAAGACTACACAAAATACTTCATTTACCAGACTGGCTTCATTACCCAAGCTGGCTTGGTGCCTTTGTCCTACAGCACTCCTGCAAGAAATATCCCCTTCTAAATGGAACTGCAAAGAATTCAAGTTTGGCATAAGACGTTCTGCCCTGCTTGCTGCCTTCTTGAGGAATGGCATTGTTTGCAGACGTTCTAACGACACTTCCTGGTCTGTGTCCTCACTGTACGTTGGCCTGTGAGATGCTTTCTCAGGATTAGGATCCTGTCCTAGATGACGTTGTGTTATGGCTCCTGATTCTTTCCTTACAGGGTAGACATCCATAGAAAGGAGAACTCTGGGGCTGCAGAGAAGCCTGTCACCATCCATGCCACCCCTGAGGGGACCTCTGAAGCATGCCGCATGATTCTTGAAATCATGCAGAAAGAGGCTGATGAGACCAAACTGTAAGTTTGCATGCAATGCCCAGATCATTTAACAGAGAAGAAGAGTAAGTTCTCATTCACTTAACACAGAAATTTCTTAAAACCTATATAATGTTACTCTGTAAAGGGAGCAAGGGACAAATTATTTTTAAGAAATTTGTTCCCAAGGAGAATATAGTAGGAAATAAATCTTTTATATTTATAATATGGCTGTTTCTCCACTTGAATGTTTCTTTTGGTAATCCGAATGCTTCCATCACTCATCACTAATAGTTACTGGTAGAAACATCGTAGATACATGCTTCTAATGCCATCTAGTGATGGAGGTGTTGTGTATACGCAGTGTTCAATATGATAGCCGTTAGCCACATGTTGCTACTGAGTGCTTGAGATGTGGCCAGTTGAATGGAGGAGCTAAATTATTGTATTTTAATTCATTCAAATGTAAATAGTCACATTTATGAGTAATGGCTGTCATACCGAACAGCGCAGGTGTGTATGAGACATACCTTGTCATCAAAACCATCATTTACTCTTCTGGAAAAGGCTTTTACTACCATGTTGCACTCTTAAATTTTCCTTAAGTAGTAGAAACTGGTATCCAAGTAGCTACTTTACTCTTCTTTCATCTCCTTCCCTCCTTTTCTTTTTTTCTTTCTTTTTCTTTTTCTTTTTCTTTTCTTTTCTTTCTTTCTTTTTTTTTTTTTTTACAAAATACTAATTGGGATTCCTGAGTGTTGTACCAGTTCGAATGGCAGGTATAGTTTTACCAAACCATTGACTTTGTATTATAAACTAATTTATGATAATGGATTAGGCAACAAAGAAGTTTCCTGTCAGTTTGGCAAAAAAATCCACTTATGGATGGTGGTGGCAGTTTTATAGAGAAGGTGTGAGGGGATATATCAAATATGAAATTAACTTAACAAGTAATGTCCAATAAGAATGTTCTAAAACCAAGAAGATGAAAAGAAAAATAAAACATAAAACCAAGAAGATGAAAGTAGTCTTAAAAACAAAATTTTGCAAATCTATTCTCAGTCCCTCATAAGGGACTCTAACTTATGAATTTATTCGAAT
Organism: Spilogale gracilis; assembly: GCA_004023965.1. Classification (NCBI taxonomy): domain Eukaryota; kingdom Metazoa; phylum Chordata; class Mammalia; order Carnivora; family Mephitidae; genus Spilogale; species Spilogale gracilis. Next base: position 57,923 of record PITA01002311.1, read on the forward strand.
TATTTACTTGTTTGAGGCCTTGGAAACACTCCAAATGCCATGGCGTAATTTGAATAAGCCCCTCCCTCAACCAGGTTACTGAGAACTTTATAAATAACACCCTTCTTGGTCCTTCATCCTTAGGACAAGCAATTTCAAATATTCTAAATAATCAAAAAGACTGATGTATAAATTAAATTTTTGGGTTTTCATGTAGAGTCAACATAGAGTTTGAATACAGGCTGGGAAATGAGGCTACAGCCATAAACAGGATCCAGTTCCTGCTTTTATGAAGCTTATGATCTAGTGGGAGAGACATTCGCTAAACAAATACATAAACCAGTGGGTCATTAAGCACAGCTATGGGACATATGAGAGTCGAAAATAACCACATGTAAATGGAGGGCCCTCATCATAGGTTTAGGAGAATAAGAAGAGATTTGGGGGATTCACCGAAGACCTCCCTGGGTAAGTGACATTTAAGCTGTGTTCTAAGGGGGATGAGCAGGAGAGAGAGGATGTAAAGGAGGGATCCTAAATTTTCTTTTTATTCATGTATCATTTATTGTGCACCTACTCTGGGCTGTGCCAGTGAACAAAGCCAACAAAAACCCTGCCCCTTGAAAATTCTGTTCTGGTGGTGTTTGCAATGCATGTTAGATTGCTTTTGGTCCTAACTAGCGGAAAACATAACAAGTGGCTTAAACCATAAAAAACTATTATTCTGTCACATAATGAGAAATCTTGAGGTGGGCGACTCCAAGGTCAGTTGAATCAGACTCAGAGGCTCACCATTCTTTCTGTTCTGTCTTCTTCAAGATGTCAGATACTTCCCTGGTGATGAAGGATGGCTGTAGTGATTTCAGACCTTGTGTCCCCACAGAAAAATATGCAAGACTTGAAAGAAAGGGCATCCTTGCTCCTTCTTTTTTGAACATTTTTTTTCTGGCAAAAAACATGTAACAAAATATATCATCTGAACTATTTTTTATTGATGTATAATTGACATATAATACTATATTTGAGGTATACCATATAATTATTGAATATTTGTATATATTACGAAATGATCACCATGATAACTCTAGTTAACATCTGTCACCATACATAGTTACGGTTTTTTTTTTCTTTTGACAAGAACTCTTAAGATTTGCTGTCTTAGGAACTTTAATATATTCAGTATGGCATTATCAGCTGTAGTTACCATGCTGTACATCGTATATCATGACTTATTTATTTCATATGGAAGTTTGTAACTTTCGACTCCCTTCACCCATTTTGTGCATGACTCCCTGCCACCCACCCCATCTGTGCCTCTGGCAACCACTAATCCATTCTCTCTATCTGGGAGCTTGTTTTGTTCTAGATTCCCCATGTAAATGAGATAATACAGTATTTGTCTTTGTCTGATTTATTTCACTTCACCATTTTTAAGTGTAAATTTCAGTAATGTTTATATATATGCACATTATTGTAAAACAGATCTCCAGAACTTTTCATTTTACAAAACTAGAACTCTGTACCCATTGAACAACTCCCCTTTTCCCTCTCCCTCTAGCCTTTGCTAACTATTGTTTTACTTACTGTTTCTATGAATTTGACTGTTTTAGAAACTGCATATAAGTGAAACCGTGCAGTATTTTGTCTTTTTTGTGACTGTCTTATTTCACTTAGCATAATGTCTTCAAGATTCATCCAAGTTGGGGCACCTGGGTGGCTCAGTTGTTAGGCATTTGGCTTTGGCTCAGGTCACAATCTCAGGATCCTGGGATGAGCCCTGCATCGGACTCCTTGCTTAGTGGGAAGCCTGCTTCTCCCTCTTCCACTCCCCCTGCTTAGGGTCCCTCTCGTGTTATCAAATAAATAAAATCTTTTAAAAAAAAGATTCATCCAAACTGTAGCATGTAGGAGGACTTCCTTCCTTTTTAAAGCTGAATAATATTCCTTTGTATGCATATATCACATTTTGTTTATTCATCCATTCATGGGCATTTGGGTTACTTTTCCCTTCTGCCTGTTGTGAATAGTGCTGTTATTAAACATGAATGTGTAAATAGCTCTTCAAGATCCTGCTTTCAATTCTTTTGGATATATATCCAGAAGTGAGATTTCTGGATCATATAATATTTCTATTTTCAGGTTTTTTTCCTTAAGATTATTAATTTATTTGACATACAGAGAGAGAACACAAGGAGGTAGAGCAGCAGGCAGAGGAGAGGGAGAAGCAGGCTCCCGACATGGGGCTTGAAGCCAGGACTCTGGGATCATGTTCTGAGCCAAAGGCAGATGCTCAACCGACTGGGCCACCCAGGTGCCCCTCTATTTTCAGTTTTTCATAGCAATGACATCATTCTACAGTATCACCAACAGTGCACAAGGGATCCAATTTCTCCACACCCTCATCAGTCATTGTTATTTTCTGTTACTTGGATAGTAGCCAGACTAATGGGTGTGAGGTAATATTTTGTGTTCACAGTATCTCATACTGGTTTTTATTTGCATTTCTCTGATGATTGGTGAGCATCTTTTCATATGCTTATTGGCCATCTGTACATCATCTTTTGAGAATGTCTATTTAAGTCTCGCCCATTTTTAAAATGGGTTATCTATTTTTTTGTTGAGTTGTGGGAGTTCTTTATATATTCTGGATATTAATCCCTTATCAGACACATGATTTGCATATATTTCTTTTCCCTACATTGCCTTTTCACTCTGTTGACTGTGTCCTTTATTGCACAAAAGTTTTTAAATTTGATGTTGAATTTGTCTATTTTGGTGTTTGTTGACTTTGCTTTGGTGTCTCATTGCTAAGTCTAATGCCATGAAACTTTCCCCTGTTTTCTTCTAGGAATATTATAGTTTTAGATTTTACATTTAAGTCTTTATATCATGTTGGGTTAATTTTTTTATATGGGCTAAGATAAGGATCTAGTTATTCTTTTGCATGTGGATATCCAGTTTTCCCAGCACCATTTGTTGAAGACTGTCCTTTTCCCCACTGTGTTTTCTTGGCACTCTTGTCAAAGATCATTTGATCATTTGATCCTTTGATTGTATATTTCTGGGCTCTCTGTTCTATACCATTGGTTTATTTGTCTGTCTTGATGCCACTACCATAGTGTCTTTTTTTTTTTTTTAAGATTTTGTTTATTTACTTGAGAGAGAGAGAGTGCATGAGCTGGGAGAAGAGGGAGAAGCAGGCTTCCCACTGAGCAGGAGCCCAACACGGGGTTCAGTCCCAGGACCCTGGGATCATGACCTGAGCAAAGGCAGACACCTAACCAACTGAGCCATCCAAGTGCCCCACCACTAGCATAGAGTCTTAATTACTATAGCCTTGTTACATGTTTTGAAATCAGGAGATGTGAGTTGTCTAGCTTTGCTCTTCTTTTTCAAAATTGTTTTGACTGTTCAGGGTCCCTTGAGATTCCAAATGAATTCTTTTGTTTCTGCAAAAAATGCCATTGGGATTTTGATAGGGATTGCATTGAATCTGTAGATCACTTTGAGTAGTATGGACATCTAAACAATAAGTCTTCTAATTCATGAACATGGGTTGTCTTTCCATTTATTTTTGTCTTCTTTAATTTCTTTCACCAGTTTTATATGGTTTTCAGTGTATAAGCCTTTTATCTCCTTTGTTAGGTTTATTCCCAAGTGTTTTATTTTTTAGGATACTACTGTAAAATGAAACTTTTCTTAATTTTCTTTTCAGGGTATTTTTTGTTAGTGTATAGAAACACAGTTGATGGGTTGCCGAGGTAGCTCAGTTGGTTAGTGTCTATCTTCGATTCAAGTCATGATCCCAGGGTCTTGGGATCTAGACCCTTGTTGGGCTCCCTGCTCAGCAGGGAGTCTGCTTCTCCCTCTGCCTCTCTTCCTTGCTTGTGTGCTCTCTTGCTCTCTCAAATGAATAAAATCTTTTTAAAATAAATAAATAAACACAATTGATTTTCATGTCTTGATTTTATATCCTGCAACTTTGCTGAATGAGTGTATTCTAGTGGGTTTTTTTGTGGAACCTTTAGAGTTTTCTTCATTTAAGATCATGTTATCTGCAAAGAGATGATAATTTACTTCTTCCTTTTCAATTTTGATGCCTTTGATTTCTTTTTCTTACCTAATTGCTCTAGCTAGCACTTCCAATGCTAAGTTGAATAGAAGTGGTGAAAATGAGTATCCTTCTCTTGTTCTTAATCTTAGAGGAAAAGCTTTCAGTCTTTCACCATTGAATAAGATGTTCACTGTGTGCTTTTCACAAATGACCTTTATTTTGTTAAGGTAGTTTCCTTCTATTCCTAGATTGTTGACTGTTTTTTTTCATGAAAAGGTGTTAAATTTTTGTCAAATGCTTTTTCTGCATCAATTGAGATGATCATTTGGTTTTTGACCTACATGTATTGACCTACATTAATGTATATTACATTGATTATTTTTATGTTGAACCATCTTTACATTCCAGAAGTACATCCTGCTTGGTCATAAGGCATCATCCTTTTAATTTATGCTTTTGAATTCATTTTTCTTGTTTTTCTTTTTAAAAGATTTTATTTATTTAACAGAGCGAAACATAGCTAGAGGGAACACAAGCAGTGGGGGGAGTGAGAGAGGGAGAAGCAGGCTCCCTGCCGAGAAGGGAACCCAATGCAGAGCTCGATCCCAGGACTCTGGGATCACCATCTGAGCCAAAGGCAGTTGCTTAACCAACTGAGCCACCCAGGCACCCCTTTCTTGTGTTTTGTTGAGGACTTTTGTATCAGGGATACTGGTCTCTAGTTTTCTTTTCTCAGAGTGTCTTTGTCTAGTTTTGGTATTAGAGTAAACCTGGCCTCATAGAATGAGCTTGGAAATTAAACCTCTTCTGCAATTTTTTGGAAGAGTTAGAGAAGGATTGGTGTTGATTCTTCTTTAAATCCTTGGTAGAAAAAAAATTAAATGTTTGGTAGAATTCTTCAGGGATGCCAGCTGATCCTGGGCTTTTCTTTGTTGGGAGGTTTTTAATTATTGATTCAGTCTCCTTTCTCATTATTGGTCTGTTCAGATTTTTTTTTTAAGATTTTATTTATTTATTTGACAGAGAGATCACAAGTTGGCAGAGAGGCAGGCAGAGAGAGAAGAGGAAGCAGGCTCCTTGCTGAGCAGAGAGCCCGATGCGGGCCTCGATCCCAGGACTCTGAGATCATGACCTGAGCTGAAGGCAGAGGCTTTAACCCACTGAGCCACCCAGGCGCCCCTTTTCAGATTTTCTATTCAAGTTTTAGTCTTAATAGGTTGTGTGTTTCTTGGAATTTATCCATTTCTTCTAGGTCATCTCTTTGTTAATGTGCATCTTTTCATAGTATTCTCTTGTAATCATTTTTTATTTCTGTGACATCAGTTGTGATGTCCCCTCTTTCATTTCTGGTTTTAGATATTTGGGTTCTTTCTTTTCTTAGTTATTCTAGATAACATTTATCAATTTTGTTGAACTTTTCAAAAAACCAATTCATAATTGGCTTTTTCTTTGTTTTTTCTGTTCTCTTTTTTGCTTATCTTTGCTCTTATCTTTATCATTTCCTTCCTTATACTAGCTTTGGGTTTATTTTATTCTTTTTCTACTTCTTTGAAGAGTTAAAGTTGTTGATTTGAGATCTTTCATTCTGGTTTTGTTGTTGTTTTTTAATCCATTCAGCCAGTCCATGTCTTTTAGATTGGGAAGATTAATTCTTTTACATTTAAAGTAATTACTAATGGAGAGGGATTTCCTCTTGCCATTTTGTTGTTTTCGGTATTTCTTACAGCTTTATTGTCCCTCCTTTTCTCTCTTACTGCATTCTTTTGTGTGTTTTTTTACCTTGTTCTTTGCTTTGGGTTTTTTTTTTTTTTTCCTTTTCTTTTTTTTTTAAGTGATAAAGCTGCTTTGAGTCCCTTCTCATTTCCTTTTATGTGTATTCTGTAGTATTTTCTTTGTCGTTACCAATGAAATTACATAAAACATCTTAAAGTTACAACATTGTTTTAAACTGATAGCAAACTTAACTTCAATCATATTCAAAAACTCTGTTCTTTTACAACTCAACCCCCCACTTTGTTATTAATGTCACAAATTGCTTCTTAAATATTTATACCCATTAACAGTTTTATCTTTTTAAAAATGTTTTTGTCTTTTAAATTCTGTACACCAAAATTATTATAGTATAGATTATTATATTTGTATATTTACTTTCAATAGAGAACTTTATATTTTCATATGGCTTTGTGTGACTGCTCACTGTCCTTTAATTTCCATTAAAGGACTCCTTTCAGCATTTCTTGTAGAGCTTTAATAATAATGAACTCCCCTAGGTTTTGTTTATCTAAGGAAGTCTTAATTTCACCTTCATTTTCACAGGACAGTTTTGCCAGTCAAAATATTCTTGGTTGATGTGTTTTTCTTCTAACATTTTGAACATATCATCTTACTCTCTTTTGGCCTGCAAAATTTCTGCTCAGAAATCTGGAAACTGGCGCACCTGAGTGGCTGGGGCATCTGCCTTCGGCTCAGGTCATGATCCCAGAATCCCAGGATCGAGCCCCGCATCAGACTCCCTGCTCGGCAGGAAGCCTGCTTCTCCCTCTCTCACAACCCCTGTTTATGTTCCCTTTCTATCTGTTTCTCTCTATCAAATAAATAAATAAAATCTCTTAAAAAAAAAAAAAAGAAAGAAATCTGGAAACTCCCTTGTATGTGTGAATAATCACTTTTCTGTTGTTGCTTTCAGGATTTTCTTTTGTCTTTGACTTTGGGAAGTTGGCTTATAATGTGTCTCAGTATGATTCTCTTTGGTTTTATTCCCAGTTGGAGTTCTTTGAGCTTCTTGAATCTACATGTCCATTTCTTTCCTGATATTTGGAAAGTTTTCTGCCATTATTTCTCCCAATGAGCTCTGTGCCCTCTGTCTTTCTTCCTTTTTAGGATTTACATGAGTATATTAGTCCATTGGCCCTTCAGTACTTTAGTCTTTCTTTGTGCTTTGTGGGGACTATTTTTATTCTTTTTTCTTTTTTCTACTTTGATTTGATGATTTCAGATAACCAGTTTTCAAGTTTGCTCATCCTTTCTTCTGCCTGTCAAATCTGCTGTTGAACCTCTTTAATGATTTGGGGGGCAGTTCAGTTATTATATTTTTTAGTTCCATTATTTGTCTTTTATAGTTTCTCTTTTTGTTGATATTTCCATTTTGTTCCTGCGTAGTTTTCCTGATTTTGTTTAGTTGTCTGTTTCTGTTCTATTTTAGTTCATTGAGTGTCTTTAGGACAGTTATTATAAATTCTTTGTCAGGTAGCTCATAGATCTGCATTTCTTTCTCTTTTTTTTTTTTTTAAAGATTTTATTTATTTATTTGACAGAGAGAAACACAGCTAGAGAGGGAACACAAGTGCGGAGGGACTGAGAGAGGGAGAAGCAGGCCTCCCGCCAAGCAGGGAGCCCAATGTGGGACTCGATCCTGGGTCTCCAGGATCATGATCTGAGCCGAAGGCAGTCGCCCAACCAACTGAGCCACCCAGGCACCCCCTGCATTTCTTTTGAATTGATTTCTGGAGTGATATTTTGTGATCTTTTGATTAGGCCATATTTCCTTGTTTCACTGTATGTCTTTTAATGTTTTGCTAGGCTTGGGGCATTTGAAAAAAAACAACTATCTGTTTGTCTTTGTGTACTGCCTTCATTCAGGGGAAGACCTTTCTTCACCTATCAGACCTACTGGAGGTGTAGGCCCCCTCAAACCTTTTCTGATCTCTTTCTCACCCCTGGCTTCTGACTGTGGAACTGCAGCTCCATACTGCTCCATACTGCTCCATACTGCTCATCTCTTGTTTCAGTGGCTTCCAGAACTCTGGTACCAGTCTCTTCACTGCTTCCTGTGAGGCAAGACAGAAACCAGTCCCTAGGGTGGCTCCCACATAAGCCAAAATGTTGGATGTATGGTCTAGTCTTTTTGCATCCCAGAGGAGTATCGCTGGTATGGGGATGGGATATTTCCCCCATTTGCTCCTTGCAGTGCTGCATAAGGGGAGGAGCGCGTGTAGCCACACCAAAACCTGCAGATTTTCCCACCTCTTTGACTGGAGTCTTTCCTTGGCTTTACAATGGCCAGGGTGCTATAGCTTCTCATCTGAGCTCTGGAATTCTCACAGAGGTATTCTTGTCCTCTCTGTTGTTAACTTGTTAACTCTGTAGGGTTAGGAGGAGGGCCCATAGCGTCCTAGTCTGCCATCCTGATGATATTTTCCCTTGTATTTTTTTTTAATATTTTATATATTTATTTGACAGAGAGAGAGATCACAAGTAGGCAGAGAGGCAGGCAGAGAGAGAGGAGGAAGCAGGCTCCCTGCTGTGCAGAGAGCCCGATGCGGTCCTCAATCCCAGGACCCTGGGATCATGACCTGAGCTGAAGGCAGAGGCTTTAACCCACTGAGCCACCCAGGCGCCTCCCTTATCTTTTTAAAGAGCAAGGAAAACCTTCCTAAAGTCATGCAACAGACTTCTCCTATTACCTCATTGTCCAGATTCGCCTCGTGGACCCACTTCCAGTTCGTCTTAACAAGGGAGTATGCTTACCATGGTTTGGCTTATGTTAATCAGAATTTATGCAGTGGGGTTGGTGAGGAACCAACCTCACCTAAAGCCTATTGCCACTTGGTACCTGAATGAAATGACTTCTATTTGTAAAGGGGAAAAAAAAGTGGTTTAATAGTTCGTAGGAGGCAACCGGTGTGTCCACCTCAAGTGTTAAATTGTTGTTTGTTTCTTTTAGAGCTGAAGAGATTCCTCTGAAAATTTTGGCCCACAATGGCTTAGTTGGAAGACTGATTGGAAAAGAAGGCAGAAATTTGAAGAAAATTGAACATGAGACGGGGACCAAGATAACAATCTCATCGTAAGCCACCCATTCAGTTTAATTGTGCCCAAATGGAGAACTTGAGCATTTTGATATGCCCAACTCTTTCATCTGCCTTTTTTAAAAATGGTAGTATAATCATATGTGATCTAATTTTCTACAACACCGTCAAAACAAATGCATAAATCATTACCAGTCATATACTTTCTACTGTGGGTATGAGCTCAGTTACCTCTAAGGTTTGAGATAAGACGGCGAGCGTTTGATACCACAGTGTGTGGTGAGGGACTCCTCCACCAAGACTTGTTTGTGATCCTTCTGGGATTTTATTTTTCCTTTTGAAAAGGAAATCTCTCTTTTTTCCCGGTGGCCAGCTTGCAGGATTTGAGCATATACAACCCCGAAAGAACCATCACTGTGAAGGGCACAGTCGAGGCCTGTGCCAATGCAGAGGTAGAGATTATGAAGAAGCTCCGTGAGGCCTTTGAAAATGATATGCTGGCTGTTAATGTAAGTGCCGAATGCTTTCTTCTCTGATGGTTTTCACCTGTGTTTTCAAGCAGGACGCAAGCCTCTCGAAGAATAGTTGTTGTTCAGCTAGTGAGGAAGTGCCTTAGAATAGATAGGCAGAGTTATTCCTGCCTTCTTGGGGCAAGGGCACTGTAGCAAGCAGGAAACCAACTAGAGGACTGTGATAAACACACTGGACAAAATAGTGTGAAAGTACTAAAAGCATAACTCTGAAGAGTATAAAATGAAGAATTGCTTATGATATAATGTTAATTAAGAAAAAAGCACATAAAATATATTTAACTCAGGTTATGGTTATGTAAAATAGTATGGAGCAAAATGACTGGAAGGCTGCGTACAAAAGTAAAAACAGCTACCAGCTGTAGGAAAGTGGGATTTTTTTTCTATTTTACAAACTTTCTGTATTATTGTCCTGTTAGTTTTTAAATTTAAAAATACATATTTTAAAATTAAACTCTGATTTCCATCCCTTGCTTACTGACCTGGCCGTCTGGATCACCCAGTAAATGTTGTCCACCACCTCAGCCCTCACTAATGCTTCCAGGGACGTCGGGGTTTGGGCATGTCCTTCCTGTTATTGCTAACCAGTTCTCACTTCATAATGGGGAGATACAAATCTGACATTCAGAAATCTTAAAAATATTTGTCTATCAACAAAGCCCAAGCTCCACTTGGAGGAGTGATTTTTTTTTTGTTTGTTGTTTTGTTGGTTTTTTTTTGTTTTTTTTTGTTTTTTTTTTTATACTGATTTTCTAACATAAAAGAGGAAAGCATACTGCAGTAAGTCCTCATGTGCCTATAATCCAACTTGAACAGTTATCAGTTCATGGCCTGTTTTGTTTCATCTGGACCTCCATCTGCTTTCCCATCCCTCTTGAATGACTTTGAAGCAAATCCCAGACCCGGTTCATGGAGGAGTAAATGCTGACAAAGAGCTCTGTAGGCTAAATCCAGTGCTGTGAGTGTTGCTCTTTCTAAGAACCCTCCTCCTTGGGTCAGAGCACTACCCCCACGTCACCCCAGGCCCCCCCTCCAGTAGCAGCCCACGTCACATGGCAACTGTGGAACATGGCGAGGACAAGATTGCACTCTCACCTCTCTTTGTGTATCTGTGGAAATATCCTCAGAAGATCTCATTTTCTTCTTTTGAGCTCTTGACATCATATGATAAACATCTCTTCTGTGAACACCCAGACAAGCTACAGAAGGGCCTAGGTGCTCCCCACACTTCCACCTGAGTGTCCCGCGTAGGGACTGCCTAGTCTACCCAGGTCTGCACCAAGGTCATGTGTTGACCAATGAGTACCAACATTACTGGATCTTAGGTATCAGATGAGGTCCAGATTAAAGAGCCCAGCTCTCCTACTCCAGACATCCTAAGAGAGGGCAAGATAATGGGTGTGACCCTCTTCACAGATAAGAAAACAGAAAATGTTAGCTGCTTAGTGGTCAGGGAGACAACAGGGAGGAGCAGGGAGGACACAGCCCGGTGATAACATCCCTCTGCCTCTGACTGTGCAATCCAAACTTACTGCAGCCTAGGTGAGAGGATGGCAACACTGGCCACCAAATGGTGAAAAATTTGAAGTTGTGAACCATCCTGAGCCTGGAGAACGGAGTTTACATGTGTGGTGTCCTAGTGAAGGGTCTGATCTTTCTCTGGATAAGTGGGAAAAACCTATTAACCCAATATGTTGTAAACATATTCATTCCACAAGTATTTATTGAGTACTTACTATGTACCAGGCACTGAGCATACAACACTGAGTAATACAGTCTCCATCAACAAGGAAATTCCAGTCTAAAAGGGAAGAGGCAGCTACTCAGGCGATGCAAATACCATGTGATGATACTTCAAATGTTATTTGAAGGAAGCACAGGAATGTTGGTGGGGGCACATGGAAGGGGCACTGGCACAGAGACTTTGTGGTGAGAGACGGTTTCCTGGCTGAGGGGACATGTAAGCTCAGGTGAAACCCACATGAAGAACAGGACTTAGCCCCGTGAGGAGGAAGAGAAGCACATTCCTTATACAATGGATGACATGTGCAGGGGCCCAGCGGTGAGAGAGGAGCAGGACTGGGCAGGGGTAGATGAGGGGTGAGCGGGAAAGAGGGTGTGGTGGCCTGGGTCCCCCTGAGGAGCCCGGTTGGCTGTACAGACCCTGCTGTGTAGACACTGTCGGAGAAGCTCTGAAGGAATGCCACAGGCAGCTTGAGGTTTGGAGAACCCACCCCAGCAGCAGGGTGGTCCATGAGGCCAGGGCAGACCGGATTAGGAGGCACTGGTGCCAACCAGCCAAGAGATGGAGGTTGACCCAGGCAAGTGGGCCTCTCTGGTCTCCTCTCCTCATCTTTTTCTCCATTTCTGTTCCCAGCAACAAGCCAATCTGATCCCGGGGTTGAACCTCAGCGCACTTGGCATCTTTTCAACAGGACTGTCCGTGCTGCCTCCACCAGCAGGGCCCCGAGGAGCTCCCCCCGCTCCCCCTTACCACCCTTTCGCTGTAAGTAGCTCAGCATCCAGAGGTTTGCTCATGCTCTGGGCACCCCAGGCAGCAGCATTACTCTGCTATGTTGAATCACAGCTAAAGCTTTAATTTGGGGGCCATAATCATAAGTGATTATAGGATAAATCCAACATTTCTTAGTACTTCTTCCTAATAGGCAGATAAATATTATTAAACCACCCTCTAAATATGTGCTTTTTTTTTTTAAGATTTTTATTTATTTATTTGACAGAGAGAAACACAGGGAGAGAGGGAACACAAGCAGGGGGAGTGAGAGAGGGAGAAGCAGGCTTCCCGCTGAGCAGGGAGCCCGATGTGGGGCTCAATCCCGGGTCTCCGGGATCATGACCTGAGCTGAAGGCAGTCGCCCAACCAACTGAGCCACCCAGGCACCCCTGAATATGTGCTGTTGAACATAGTATACATTATTTCTAGGAAGGAACCTGCAGTGCTAGCAAATTCACTAACTAGAAGCCTCTTTATTATAAAAAAGAATTTATTAGCTCAGATAAGAATCTTCATGGCTATTGTTCATTTATTAATAGGGTACCTGAATAACTCAAATACATATATTTCTCATCTGTTTCTGCAACTCAAATGCATTGTATTTTATTAATAGACAGTTTTTAAAAGAAAATAATACACAGTGTTTGTTTCTAAACACTTAGCACAATGCCTGGCATTTAGTAGGTTCTCAATAAGTATTTACTGTTTGAGTCATAATTAATAAAAAGGGAAATGTTAATGTTACGAGTTCTCTAATTGTTGCTTCCATTTACAACCATTATAGATCAATACATTGTCAAATTTGGGTTCAGGATACTTGACAGCTTATTTTTTTTCACTCCTAATTCTTTTCTGTATGTATTGCTTATTTTTTAAGCAAACTTTCTTTTCTCCAATGTTTATACTTTTTAATGGGAAGAATTAGGTCGATGAACATTACCTTAGCTAACACGCCTTTCTTTTTGGAGGTGGTCTCTGGTGTAGGCACTGCAGTGTGAGAATTCCTAGTAGCTCTTTGAGTGTCTGTAAAAAGACAGGGTGAAGCCACTATGTTCTTCTGCCAGCAAAATACAGACATGAACTGGTACCCATGGTTTTGGTCACAAGAAATATACACATTCTGCAGTTTTGTTTATATACAGAGCTTCTGAGTCATTTCTAAACCTTCATACTATTTCTTTAGTGTTATATCCATTTTCTCTAAAACTAAAGGATAGGGCCCAGTATTGGGCCATGTGTGTGGGGGTGGGTGGCCAGGTAAGAGGGAGCTGGGCTGTGACAGGAGGGATTGTGGCAGGTGTCACAGTCGTGTGGCTGCTCCAAGGAGCTAGAACAGCTCTTTGTTGGTGAGGTATACATCCCCATGTCTCTGCTGTGAGATTGGAGGATGACCAAGCTTGGTCCATTTCTGTGGTGTGAGACACATCTCATTTCTTAGGAGAAAGTCTGTATCTACTGCCTACAGAAGATAACCTCAGAACTGAAGTTGAGGTAAACATAAATGGAGGGGGAGAAGTATGTAAAATAGGTCACTTCTAATATTGGTAATCTGAGATCGGGGGGCTGGGGGGGGCCAGCAAGCCCCTATTTTGAGATTTGCTCAGGGGCCAGACTCGCCTACCACTTATTTTTATAAATAAAATTTTATTGAGGGACTCCTGGATGGCTCACTGGGTTGAGTACCCAACTCTTGCTTTGGCTCAGGTCAGGTCATGATATCAGGGTCATGAGATCAAGCCCTTCACTGGGCTCCTTGCTGAGCAGGAAGTCTGCTTGAGATTCTCTTCCTCTGTCCTTCCCCCTGCTCAAAAATTCTCTCTCCTCCTCTCTCTAAAGAATAAATGAATAAATTTTGTTTTAAAGATTTTATTTCAGGGACACCTGGGTGGCTCAGTCATTAAGCATCTGCCTTTGGCTCAGATCCTGATCCCAGGGTCCTAGGATTGAGCCCTACATGGCATCAGGCTCCCTGCTCAGTGGGAAGCCTGCTTCACCCTCTCCCATCTCCCGCTCTTGCTATCTCGCTCTCTCCGTCAAATAAATAAAATCTTTGGGGGCAGGGGAGGAAGATTGTATTTATTTTAGAGAGAGAGAACACACACACAAGCAGTGGGGAGGGGTAGAGGAAGAGGAAGAAGCAGACATCTCCACTGACCAGAGAGTCCCGACGTGAGGTTTCATCCCAGGACCCCAAGGGCATGGTCTGAGCTGAAGGCAGACACTTAACCAACCGAGGTGCCCATAAATCTTTAAAAAAAAACTTATTGGAACACAGCCATGACCTTTGATTATATATTCTCTGTCTGCTTTTTTGCTATGATGGCAGAGTTGAATATATGCAATAGGAGCCCTGTGACCTTCAAAGTCTAAAATGAAATATTTGACCCCTTACAGAAACAGTTCACAGACCCCTGTACTGAAATAAGAGAAGAAGCTATCATGTGATATCTAAACTTGAAAATAAGTTTTGCCAGTTGGAAAGCTTCCTTTCATCTGAGATCTTTACTACAACAGGAAGATAACCATTTTACTAAAATGCATAGTTCCTCTTCTTCATCAAATAGATCTTACTTTTTTAAAAGATTTTTAAAATTTGTCAGAGAGCACAATCAGAGGGAGCTGCAGGCAGAGAGAGAGGCAGGCTCCCAGGGAGCCCGATGTAGGACTTGATCCCGGGACCCTGGGATCATGACCTAAGCCGAAGGCAGATGCTTATCCAACTGAGCCACCCAGGCTTCCCAGATTTTACTTTTATTTATAAAGCTAAAAGCCATATACTTCTGATCTTGATCCCATAGATCAAGATTGAGTTCTAATCCAGAAGACGTAGTTGCCCCAACTCTCTGTGACAATACAGTTCCCTGGGGCAGCTGTGAAAGTGCGGTCCGGGCCGTGGAGGTGGCCATCACTTACCTACCCACACAGGACCTAGGACAGGCCCCCAAAGCCACACTTGCAGTCTGAGAAGAACAGTGTAGGGTTGGGGTGGTGGGCATCCTTTAAATACCTATGTTGTTCTCCTGTCTCATAGGCTTTCAGATTTCTAGGAACCTCTAGCAAATGTCTTTGCTTTTATATATCACAGAGCTAGTACTTTTGCTCTTGGCATCCAAAGGTCAGAAAGTAGCTGGCTTACACATGCCACGGTTGGTCTCTGAGCCTGAAATTTTGGAAGCATATGTATGTATTTGAAAACTTGCTTTTTATTACTTTCTGCTTAATAAAAGTAACACGTGCATGGTATTTAAGGAACAAATAATACAGAAATGTAGAAATGCAAGTTTTTTCTCAATACAGAAATAACACTTGTTTGCATGTGTATGGGTGTGTGTATGTGTATATATATGATTTATACACGTATTTCATATACATTCAGATTTTTCAGTATGCTGTGGAAATCCTTATATGTACATCTTGGCTCTTTTATCCACTTATTTCTTTGGGATAAATTCCTTGAAATAGAATTTCTGAGGCTAAGAATGTATGAATTTTATGCATAATATATAGTTATAAAATATATAAATATTGATACTTAATATGTAAGTTTTGATACTGAAGGATATTCTACTTTTCCTTCCCACCAGTGTGTGACAGAGGGATTTTTTTCTCCCATATTCTTATTACTCATTTAATGATTCCTTACCATCTGATACTTAAAAATATACATTCCTTTTTTTTTTTTTTTAAGATTTTTATTTATTTATTTGACAGAAACAGAGCCAGAGAGGGAACACAAGCAGGGGGAGTGAGAGAGGGAGAAGGAGGCCTCCTGCCAAGCAGGAAGCCCAATGTGGGGCTCGATCCTGGGTCTCCGGGATCATGACCTGAGCCAAAAGGCAGTCGCTTAACCGAGCCACCCAGGTGCCCCAAAAATATATATTTCTTTTGTTACTATGAGACTTCACACTTTTTATCAGCTTATTTCCCCCTCCAGTTGTCTTTCTGTATCCTTTGCCCATCAACCTTTTGAGAAGCAGTAGGGGCTCTGAAAACGGACTGCCTGTATTTGCGTCTCTGCACTATCACTTGCTATTTTTAACCTTGGGCAGGTGACTTAACCTATTCCAATCTTTGGTCTGTAAGATGGGGGTAGTAATCATATGCATATGTGGTTGTTGTAAGGGTTACTAAATAAATTAAAACCGGCACATAATAATTTCTATGCAAACATAGCTGCTATTATCATAACCTTTACTTTCCACTTTTTTGTTAATGATTTGTAACAGCTGATTACATATTAAGGATATTATCTGTTCGTCATGTTGTCCATACTTTTTATCAGCTTATCATTTTTCTTTGCCTTGCTCATGGTATCTCATGTCATTATAATTTAAAATAGACATATTTTGAACAAATTGTTGTATGAAGTAAAATGTAGACATTTCCCTTGGCCTGCCCCATCTTACCCAAAGTTGACTGAACAACCACTCCCCAGAGGGATAGCACCTTTATGTTTACACTTTTTAGAAATGTTTTCTCAGCATAGATACAATCATATTATTCAAAACTATGAATGTAATCATGTCATGTAGAATTACAAGGTTTTTAGTTTGTTTTTACTTATGGGCATTGTTTCATAACTAGACTTAATTCTCTTTAATGGCTACATAATATTCCACTGTATAAATTTACTATAATTTTTCTAAACAGCACATAATTTTTATTTATTCATTTATTTATTTATTTATTTTTAAAGGTTTTATTTATTTATTTGACAGAGAGAAACACAGCGAGAGAGGGAACATAAGCAGGGGGAGTAAGAGAGAAGAAGGCTTCCTGCTGAGCAGGGGGCCGGATGTAGGACTAGATTCGAGACCCTGGGATCATGACCTAAGCCGAAGGCAGATGCTTAACAACTGAGCCACCTAGGCACCCCCAGCACACTATTTTTAGACATTTGTATTGTTCCCACGTTTTCTCTACTACATATACTGTCAAAATGAATATTCTTCATAAGTCTTTGCACAAATGTGTGAGTATATCCAAAAGTAAATCCTCTGAGACTGGATTTATTGTATCAAAGGCTAAATGCAATTTAACTTCTCACAGATATCCCTTCACCAGAATTCACGTAGAAATTTTAAGAAGTGAGGTAGTGATGTTTGTGTGGATTCTGGCTTTTGATGTCATGCTAAAGAAAGTATCTCCCATCCAAGACTGTAAAAATATTCTCATTTTTTTAAAATTGGTTTTTGAGGATTGTTATTTGTATCTGTAATCCATAGGGAATTTATCTTGATTTATACTTTGACAAAAGAATCTAACTTTATTTTCTTCCCAAATGGATAGCCACATTTCCCAAAATCATTTTTTGAGTGATATAGTATTTTAACACTCAGTTTGAAATTCCATCTTTGTCATACACTAAATTCCCACTCAGTCATCTTCCTGACTCTGTTCCATTCATGTCTTTGTCTACACTGTAATTCCTGTAGTTTTATACTCTCTTTAACAGCATGATTATTTTTTTTTCTCAAAGAATGAATTGGAAAGATGACCAACTTTCAGTATGCTTAAAGAATATATATTGGAATTTTCTATTTCTTGAAGATTTGATAAGACCTATCTGTAAAACATCTGATACTACCACCTTCTCTTTGTTCATTTCATTTATAAACCTTTTAGTTTCTTAAAAGTTTTTGACCTAGTTGTGTTGATTTTTATTTTCCCATAAAAGTATTCATTTCATCTAATTTTTATATGCGTTGGTGTAACTTGTACAGAGCGAATTCTTGGCCTTTTAAATTCCCAAACTTGTGTGTTACTCCCTTGTAATTCCTAGCATTGTTTATTTGTGTTTTTTTCTTTTCTTTTTTAAGTTTTGTTTTGGTTTTTGTTGTTGTTGTTGTTGTTAAGTAAACACTGCCCCCAACATGGGGCTTGAACTCCTGACCTCAAGATCCAGAGTCTCATGTTCTAGGGACTGAGCCAGGGGCTCAGGGGCCTCTCTCTGTTTTCTTGGTGTCTTTTTTTGTTATCTTGCATTGTTTCCTGTACTTTGTATTCAGACAGTGTTATCGGAACATTTCTAAATTTTGTGGCCTTACTCACTCATGATCAGTTTTTGAATTCACGAGCATTTAGAAAGATGTATCTTCTCTGATGGGCTCAGAGTTGTATTTATAGCTATAAAAGCAAGCTTCTCATTGGCAGCTCATATCCTCTATATAATCATTTTTATCCATATGATTTAATACAGGGTGGGAGAAGTTTGCTGTTCTCCCATTGTGATTATGGTTTTGTCAAATTCTTCATTGTAACAAAGTTTGTTTAATGTGTCTTGGTCAGTTCACTCTAGAAATAATCTGGAATTTTATTCCAAATTATTAAGCTTTATTAATGAACACACAACCTCATAATCTGCAGTTTAGAATGAACTGTAGCTGGTCACTCTGCTCATTGCCCATGGCTTCTTGTGCACCATAGGCTCTCATTTTTTGAGTTACTTGGTGTTTTTTGTTAATTTGCCAGGAACAGTTGCTTAAACCACCTTTTCCAGGAATGTCTGTAAGTAACAAAACTTTTAAACCTGTCTAGATCTGAAAATGACTCCCCCACACACACATGAATTAAAGTTCAGACTATTTAGAGATTCTAGAGTCTTAGGACCTTTAGAACTCTGAGAACAGTACTCTCAGTATTTTGTTTTTCAGATACGTGTGCTAACCAGCCTGATTTCCTTATTTTGTAGATAGCTTCTCCTTCTAAGTTTTTTACCTTTTTTAGTATTTTTGCCTTCCCCGTTAGAATTCAGAAATCTGAATCTCAGCCCTTTGATCTCAAGAGTCAAAGTTTTTCTTTGGTTCAGGAAAATCTTTTGCTTCTGTACATAATGTTAATATTCCTTCCCCTCCACTTCATTTTCTCCTTCTGGAACCCCCACTTTATGGATCATACATCTTTATCCCTTTGGTTCCTCCTTTTTGTTTTGCATGGGTTAATCTTCTCGTGCATGGATGGGCTTTGCAGGAGTGTCTTTTCTGCTGTTATATACAGCCTGGGTTGAGTGTTTCCTTTCCAAGATTAAGGCAGGTCCCTCCTTGTTTTCTTCTTGTAGCTGTTACTTACATGTGGATGAACTGTCATCTTGAATCTAATTAACAAATCAAATCAAAGGACGCCTGGGTGTCACAGTCCTTCAGAGTCTGCCTTGGCTCAGGTCATGATCCCAGGGTCCTGGGAAGGAGCCCCCGCTGAACAGGGAGCCTGCTTCTCCTTCTCGGCTCCCCCTGCTTGTGCTCCTGCATATGCGTGCTCTCTCTGTCAAACAAGTAAAATCTTTAAAAAAAGAAAAAATAAATAAAATCAGGTTTTTTTTAAAAAAGCTCTTCCTCTTTCCTGAATTAATTCACCGGGGTCATTTGTTTGCTTTGTCAACTTTGCTCAGCTCTTTCACGTTGCTGATTTTTCTGTATATGTCTAATGAATTTTAATTGTTTATTCATATATTTAAATAAACTCAACAGAGGGCATATTTAAATCCTTAGGGGAGTTTTTCCATAACAGGTTCCATGGGCCCCCCGAACCCATGAATTAGCAATGTTCTAGGTGAGGGCAGCATTGGATATAGTGGTTGAGACCTTGGGCTGCAGCATCAGACACAGATCTGTGCTCAAATCTTGGCTCTGCCTCTTGCCAGCTTAACAATTTCTAGTTTTCATCGGTTCCTGAGGTTGGCCATGGGAGCGTAGAGGTGGGGAAGCCCTCTGACAGGCTGGTGTAGAATGCTGAACCTTCTGAATCTTGGAGAGCTCTGCCCAAGTCCACGCCCTCCCCCCAGGCCCATGGCCACATCCCTGGTTCCCAAGGAGAGAGCATCCACTGTCTTTGCGACGTGGCATCAGTCTGTCTTCACACTAAAGCTGTTTTAGTGTTTGAACATGATCCGTATGCCTGACTTCTGCCCTGTCCACTCCCCATTTCCTGCCCCTCCCGTATGCCCCCCTCCTGCCCCGATTTCTCGTGTTTAAGTGTATTACTTAAATCTGGCATCATAATTAAGGTCACACACAGCAGCTTGGGGCAAAGGGCGCTGCAGTTCTTCCAGGAAAAGCTGGTCCAAATGTTTATAACTCCCTTTTCAATTTTTACAAATGGATTTATTATCCCCTACTCATACCCCGGCACCGCCAAGCAGCCAGTCTCCCTCAAACTGAGACTGTAACGTGAACCAGTGGGTAGTAATGACCCCCCACACACACACCCCCGCTGACAGAGGGGGGCACACTCGGCAGAGTCACCTTTCCTATGACTTCCCTCGCCCCCATCCCCAATGTCCCGATGCTCTGCAAATACTCAAAAACAAAGTAGCTTCTCCTTTGTAAAATAACTGGGAATTCTCAAACTGAGACAGTGAGGCCAGCTTCTAAGTTGGGGGTGGGGTTCCATACCAACCTCCCCCTCCCTGGGCCCCTTGGTTTATCAGACGGCTACAACCTGCTTTTCCAGTAAAGAGAATATGTATTCAAGTCATCAGTGGGTAATTTCTCTGATTGTGACAAAGCATATTTTGAAAACCTTCTTACATTTGAGATGGTAGACTCCATTTAAGCTTGGGAGGATGGGAAATGATGTGCGCTAAGTCGTGCATTTCATTATAAACAGTGCTCACTTACCACTCCTCATTCAGCCCACACAGTACCCAACGATAGACTCTTCATTCCTGCGACCTCCCTGAATGCCACATAACTTCCTTTGAGGGCATCCATCGTAATTAGGGTCTAATCTATATTGGTACCAAGGCCTGCAAGGCCCTGCGTGATGTCAGACGGCCCACCTCTCTGTTGTTTGCAGCTATTGTCTCTTACTTGCTTTTACCATCCCATTCCATCCCGTACTTTTCTGTTTTTCAAAAGGTCAACCCCTTTCCTAGCTCAGTATCTCTAAGAGCCCTGCTTAGAATGTTCTCTCCCCAGTGCCTTGCATAGGGTGCTGTGCTCTCCATGGGTCCCAGCTCAGAGATCACCTCCTGCAGGGGTCTTCCTGGACCTCGCAAGGTTGCCCTCACACCCCTCGTCTCCACTGCTTCCCTTCTGCACGTTGTCCTGTTCACCTCTTTCACAACACTTGTCTGCCTCCCGGGTAGGACGTCAATCCTGTGGGGTCAGTTACCCCTCTGTCTTAATAGCTGTGTCTCTAGCACCTAGATCAGTGCTTTGTAGATGGTTAGGTGCTCAGATATCTTTTTCATGAGTGAATGAACGATCAAAGGAACCCTTGCAACACTATTCGAAGATATAATTTCTAGAAGATCTAGGTGATATTATTTTAGTCTATTTGTGGATGAGGCTCAGAAGGGTTGAATAAGTTATTCCAACTTGTATAGAGCTGGTGATTTCAGACTCCAGTCTCGTGACTATTCTGACTCCAAAAACCGACTTCTGTGCACAAAGTCAGGAGCTCCACTAGAAACGAGCTCCTGGCTGCCGAGTCTAGGGTTCTCCTCCTCTGTAATAACTCATGAATAAAAGGAGAGTGGGGAATTCATCCTTTTAACCCTTTTACAGCAAATTCTCTCCCAGCTCAAGTGGTAGATCTACATTTGATACAGTGTTTATGTTGGGAGTATTTGAACCCAAAATAGGAGCCACACGGCAGCTGGTCTACTCTTGGTCTCATGTGAATTTTGGGAAAAGGCAAAAACAATTGAAAAGAATCATTGTTGTTCTGAGGTCTCCTGCAAGAGGGAGGGGAAGCATCCTTTCCCCAAGGCAGAACTTTGATCAAAAAGCTACAGGAATTCTCCCCTCACCCTGCATGGCTCAGGACAGGGACCTGTGCAAAGGGTCCAGAGCAGAGGGCTCTTTCAGGAAGAGGCCGACCCAGAAAGCCATCTTCCCTGGGCTTCCCGGAGAATGTGGTCTCATAGCACCCTCTTGTGGGTGTGTGGTACCACTGTAGCTTCTTTCCAAGGCTTGAGAGTGAAGCTTTGCCCTCATTACAGCAGGCATTCCTTTCCCTAAACAGAGCTCTGTGGACACGTAGGGCTTCCTCAGTGTCCAACCTGCTCTCCACCCCTTGCCCCCAAGGCCAGAAGTCCACTCTCCAGGCTCAGAAAGGGGGTACTGTTTCATTATGTCCCTATTGAGTAGTAAGGCAAAGTTGTGATTTAGAGCTACGAGTGCAGCTGGAGATGTGGGAGACCGAGAACGCAATGAGATTTGTTGAAAGGCCCTCAGAGGAAAGCTGGGCCCTGGACTCAAAGTCTCATCCATGTTGGACCCATGTCGGAACCTAGGAGGTCATCCTGTAGGGCAGGCGCACGGGCACTGGCTTCCTGGTAACCTCCCTTCCCATAACAGGCATGCCTGTGTTTATATGACCTTATCTGTGTAAGGCACTGTTAACTGGACCATTTTGTCAAGATCCCGTCCATATGAATATATGAAATCAGACCTCTTCTTGCAGGCCTATTGGGAGGATTAAGAGTCTCTGAATAAAGTATCTAGTATAAGGCCCAGTACAGAGCAGCTATTTTTTAAATGTTATTTTACTAATAGCTCTGTTGTTTTCTGTCCATATCTACCTTCCTGTTCCCCCCACACTCATGCACGATGCTGTTTTTTCACTCATTTTCTTTCCCTCCTCTCCAACCTCTTCCTCAATCCTCCATTCCCAATGTCATCATTCCTTCTGAAATTCTCTGAGGGAGCTCATGGACCCAGCTTCACAGGAGCACATTTACCGGCTATGCATGACTCCAGATACTGTCCCGCAGTCTATGTGCATCCCCAGTCCAGGGCTTCCCAGAGAATAGCAGCCACGGGGCCTGCCTGTCTGAGGGAGGGCAGGTTAAAGGAGTGTGCACACCCTCACTCCCATGGCAGTAGTTCCTAGGGGCCTAATGCATAGTGCAGCTGAGCCCTGATAAATGCAGCCCGGCATTCAGCGCTCCGGCAGGAAAAGTGCAGCAGAGATCTGAGCCAAGGGGCCAGGTGACAGTGCAAGGAGCCTGTGCCGTGTGTGGGAATCTCACCTCCCTGAGAGTGGGGGTGTCCCCGTGGACCCTTGCTGACTGACCGACTGTTTCTTTCATGCTGCAGACCCACTCCGGATACTTCTCAAGCTTGTACCCCCCTCACCAGTTTGGCCCATTCCCGCATCACCACTCCGTAAGTGTCCCCTCGGGTCAGCCCCATCTGCCACTCTTCCCTCTCCTGTGGCAGGCACCGCAGAGTCCTTGGCTGACTGATCAGCGAATGTTCCCAGTGTGAGTGCTGGGCGCTGTGCTTCCCGGTCACCCTAGGAGTGACGCATCGTGGGGCCCGAGCACACCAAACTCCCCCAGCATCCAGGCCCTAAAGGTCTCCCAGAGTGCTGGTGCTGTCCTGCTCAGCAGTCCTGTGGAGGCTCACACGTCTGTGGGGCAGCCAGACACCGTACATGTGAATGATCAGGAGGTCAGCTCAGGAGGCGCTGTCGAGCCAAAGAACAGAGTATCCAAATGTCTTTGAACAAAGTCTAACCAAAGGGGTCGTGGCCTTCGCGAGGACCGCTGGAATGAGGACCCCTGGTGGCCTGGCCCATGGCTCTCTGGGCCGTCACCACGTGGCCTGGTCAGGGCAGGCTTACTTGTCCTCTTTTGAACACGATCCCACTCTCATGAAAATATCATTTGTGGCTCCCAGATGCTGACTAGCTTCCCATTCCTTCTAACAAAGGGCCTCAGGACCCCGTCCTCAGGCCAGCTGTACTGAAAAACAGTCTTGATTTCTTGGGTAAAGACACAGGAGCAGTACACATCACATTTGTATGTGACAAAACCTGTGAACAGACAGCTTTCTGTATCCAGTAGTCTGAGCTGCTCAAGAGGACGTTCCATTTTGACTGTCATTCAAGTACACTGTTTAGGTTCATTCTTTAGGTTTTACATCCTCAGAGCCCTAGACCACAAGAGAATCCAAGGTGCCATTCTGGCCATTTCCTTGGGCACTAGGGCCTTCACAGCGCAGGACTTGTGGCAGATGCTCGGTAGCTACTGAGTGCCTGAAGGAGCCACCCCAGCGGGAATGATGTCTCATCTTGTGTTGCCCTTCCAGTACCCAGAGCAAGAGATCGTGAACCTCTTCATCCCAACCCAGGCTGTAGGTGCCATCATCGGGAAGAAGGGGGCGCATATTAAACAGCTGGCCAGATTCGCCGGGGCCTCCATCAAGGTAAAGCTGCTTTTGACGGCCACCCTCTTCCATCACCAGCCCCCCCCACCCCGTGTTCCTTGTTCCTTCTGACGCTCCTGGCCAACACTGATACCAGGGGCGGGGGCCCACAGGGTCTGGCAAATTTGCCTCCAGGATCAATCCTGTTGACTCTCCTCTTTACCTCTCCCATTCATTCCTTTCTTCTTCAACTGATAACTGTATTAGAAAAAATATTAGCAACACCTAAGCCAACCCAATCCTCTTTGGGCTAACATAGATAGCCCTCTTCTCAAGAAAGTAGAGCAAAGACAGGCTGAGGGCTTTCCCAAGCCAAGGGCTGACTCCAGCAGAGCTTCATTCACACTTTGCCCTTATCAGGGCTTTGATACTTTAATTAGTCTCTGCTTCACAAATCCTTGACCCTCAAGAAAAGCTTGCATGAAACACTCCTTGGAAAGCACTAATGCTGTAGATAACCAGAGCTGAGGACACAGCCCGAGGGGCAGCCCTGGGACTGAATGCAGTGGCTCAGGATGGAAAGCCCCTTGATTTCTGGGAAGGGTGGCAAGTGCCGGCCTGGCAGTGGCAGTGCCATGCCCACATCCTGCCCCTTCGAGTGCCCAGCGAAGAAGCATCCCAGGAGCTGAAAGAGAAGGATTCTTCGACCCTGGTCCTGCTCCAAGCCCAGCTATCGGCTCTGACTCACAGGCAGAATGCTGAGCATGTACCAAGCCTCATGAAACACTTTTGAAAACAGAGTTTCCGTTGTTACGTAAAGTAATTTGCTACCATGGGACAACCCAGAATTCCGAACGAGAAGTCTCATGACTTGGAGAGAAAGAATGCTTGCACTTTTTCCTCAAGAAGAGCTGGAATTTCTCCCACAGCAAGTGTGCTGCAGGCGAGACAAAAAACGAACATTCTGAGTAAAGGACTGCAGTGAGACCATCAGAGAGTTTTATGTAGGTAAAGCGTTTCCCCTCTGTTACCTGCAAAGCACAGAGACCGGGTGGGAGCCCTGAGGTGCGGGCGGCTTGCAGCCCAGCACCCGATTGGGGAGGGTTGCTCCCAGCAGGCTTGTTGCCGGCAGGACCCCAGCCCACCGACGGACGGCTGTGGTGGGACAGGTACAGCATGAAAGCCCAGGGAGGCTGGGTGCCCTTGGGACCTTTCCTGGTGTCCAATCCTGTGTCCTGAGAGGCCATGGAGACAGAACAAGATGATTTCAACGACAGTGGGTTTGAGGGGTAATGACATCACGTCCTCCCTGTCCCTCAAGAGGAGTGGGACTTAGGGAAGCTCCGGGGCACACCAGAGGCAGGACCAGCTGTGACCTCAGCCGCTGTGCTGACCTCAATGATCCTGAGCACCTGCTGGGGCGGGCTGTAGCATTAACTCTCTGTTCACTGTTGCCCACAAGGAACCGGACCCAGGGACTTGTACAGACTGTCAAAGGCCACAAAGGTGAAGAGTGAGAGAGCCAGCATTTGGCCAGGTGACCCAGTTCTGGTCCGGTGTTTTTTCTACCACAGCAACCCAGAGTGCTGTACCAGAATCACACGCAGCATGCTTCAAGGGAACTAGAGGAGAGAGCTGCACTCCCTTGGGTGTCGCCCCACAGCACACCCAGCGCCCTTCCCCATCCTGGCAAGGGTGGGTGGCAGTGTGCCACCTTGCTCACGACCTCTGTGATGGGCAGAGACAGCAGGATGGGGCTGGGGGCAGGACAGGCTCTGCAGGTGCCCTGGCTGCTGCACCACCAGCCTGCTTCTCCAGCGCCCTCTCCTTCCTGGCACCTGCCTCTCTCCGCAGCAGGGAAGGAGAGAACACCAGCAAACGGGCCCACCTGAAATTTGCTACTTTTTAAAAAACCAGTCTGGTTTTTGTTCGTTTCAGTAGGACTGTGAGCACGTTTTCTCTAAAGCAAAGCAGCGTCTCCCACTAAAGAACCCTCCATTCCTGCTTTGCCAGCCTTTGGCGGCCACAACTAGAATGCACTGGATGCTGCCAGCGCAGGGAGAGAGCCGAGCACTGCCTGTGGCAGCTGAGTGCTGGCAGGGGGATGGGCAGCGGGGAGGCCAGGGACGTGCACCAGCAGATGCTTTGAAGCTGGGGTCCCATCGCCCACCTGCCCTGCAGAGCGTCTGAGCAGCCCCGCAGAATGCCACACAGAACTCCTGAGCCTTGCTTCAGGCCCTGCTCACCTGGGATCTGGGCAGGCACCGCACCTCTGGCTCCCCTTTGCTTCAGTCATAAGACATGATCCTCCTTCCTGGTGCTGTCACAGGAGTTTGGCGGTGGAATGTCATGCAGAACCACAGGAGCGCACGAATAGCTCTGAGACTTCAGGTCTGGGCGGCAGAATCAGACAGTGGAGAGAGGGGCTGTTTGCTTCTGAATCGGAGCCAGGCAGCGGGAGTCCCTGGGAGGCAGACAGCGATGGCAGACTGGATTTGGTCAGGGTGAAGCATGAATTGGCTTCGTAGCCCTTCCTGATTTGGGTGGATAAGAGCCAGGACCCACCGTGTCCATGCTCCAGTCTCTGTCATTCATTCTTTGAGAATAATTAATAATTATAATTAATACCATCTGTGGATCAAGAAGTAGAGGCAGGTGTTCTGGCCTGTGGTCTGAAGAGCCAGCCCGTGTGGGGCCTGCCAGCAGGCTCCAGTCCTCTGAGGACGTGTGATCTTCGTTCTTCCGTCAAGGCTGCTGCTGAGCACTCGTAGGCTGGCAGGCTGCCTGCCCACACTAGAGGAACTCCTCCCGAGGAGCGCAGCATTTGGAGACCTGTGCCTTGCGTTCGTCCTCATGCTGCAGTATCAGGCAGGGCCCTCTTTGAAGATGCTCTGATCCCCGAGCGGGGAGTAGGTCAGAGCACACCTGGGATGCCTCATCACTGGAGAGCTGCGGCGGCCGCACAGTCCCCTAAGGCTCACAGACACAGCCTGGCCTTGGCCCTCGGCGGAGGTGGAGGTCGAGGTCTCCCAGCGTGGCAGTTCGTGGTGAATTACATCCACCGTGAACAACTCCTTCCCCAGGCTCCATCTCAGGACCGGACCTCTCCCGAGCCACTGCTTCTTTTGCTTTAGGAACACTGTGGTCCTGTAAATGAGGTTCCCTTTTTTTGACTTTGCTCTTAGTAAGCTTAGAACTGAGTCTGTGGGCCACCTGAGGCAGGTGTATAGGACCGTATGAGATGCATTTGTGTACTGATCTCACTCCTGGCTCACTTCTCAATGTCTGGGGTAATTTTCACTCATTTTACTATAACTTTAGTTTTGTACACTATATTTCTTTCCAAAGCCACCTTAATGGTTTCTGGAACAAGGTAGGCTGTGCAGACAAGAGCCTGTAATGCAGATCTAACAAAAAACGCTTCCCTGGTCTGTCATCTAAGATGTGTTACAAGAAAAGGAAAAAAAAAAAAAAAAGGATGTGTTACAAGAGAACTCAGACTCACAAATGGTGAGAGCAGGAGGAGGAATTGAGCTTGTCAGGGTTCACCTCCAAACTTCACGGATGAGGAAACAGAGTCCAGGGAGGGGAGGGATTTGCAGAGCAGACAATGGGAGCCCCACCTTTGCTCCGGAGCTGTCATACTCAGTTCCCATGCCATGGATGAGCTGGTCCCCCACCAGCTGTGCCACCCGGAGTGGAAGCAGCAGGTGCAAAGGCAGAAGCCTGAGAATCCCTTCCTGGTGTATGTGTGCCACATGCCCAGATGAGAGAGGGGCCTGGGGAGCACAGCCCAGCAGCAGCATTTTCCTCTTTCTTGTAAACTGCAGATTGCCCCAGCAGAAGGCCCAGATGTCAGTGAAAGGATGGTCATCATCACTGGCCCACCTGAAGCCCAGTTCAAGGTCAGTACCAACGGTCCCCTCAGCCCTGCAGTAGCTGAGGCCTTAAGCGGGCGGCCTTAAGGCCTTAAGCCACCTCAGAGGCATGTTTAAGACTCTTTCAGAGACCCGGCCTCCACTACCCTTCCTCCTGCTGCTTCCTCATCTCAGACTTACCCTGTCTTGCCTCCCCCTGGCTGTCTGCTTGGAGCCCTCCTGCCCTTCTCTTTTATGGAAAAGTAGATTGTCTGTGGGGACCCAGTTCAGACAGCCCCGTGTCTGGGGTATCTCTGACTCCTGAGCCGTGGTTCTGAGGACAGGTGTGTCAGACTCTTGAGTCACTTACACCCTCCCGGGCCTGAGGGCAAAACCATGGGGGTGACAGGGACGCAGGAGGACTTCGTTGGGAGTTGTTTGATGGGGTGCACTTTGCTTTTGCCCTTTTTTCTCCTCTAGGAAAATTATGAATTGACTTTTCTGAAAGTCAGCAGCGCATTTATGAAAGTTTAGTCCTTACCATTAAAAATATTTAGATCTGAGAAGAAACATTAACACATGTGGAAGCATTTTAGAACAGTAACCGCCAACTCCCGAGTGGATAAGCAAGATGTGGCATACCCTCTCAGTAGGATGTTAGCCATCAAAAGCGGCCTTCTGACACATGCCACAGTGTGGATGAGCCTAGAGACACTGCGTGCAGTGAAAGAAGACAGAAGCAAGGCCACATGTTACAGAGGTCCCTTCATCTGAAATGTCCGGAAAAGGCAAATCCGTAGAGACAGCAAGGAGGACGGTGGCTGCCAGGGGCTGGGGGGAGCTGGGGCCGCCTGCTGGTGTGGTGGTGTCCTGGGAGTGGGGGTGTTGCCTAAGCTAGTGACCACATCAAAAACGCCTGGAGTGTACACTTTAAAATGGTGAAGTTTAGGGTCTATAAGTTATATCTCAATTTTTTAAGTTTTTTGTGTTGTTTTTTTAAAACTGTATGCTCCCAGCTGTACTGGCTCTGGAGTTAAGACATCACCACCCACCTCACCTCTGTCCTTCAGTGACCTGCGGTCTAAACTTACCGTGGGGGGAGGAAGTGAAGAGTGCCCGCCCCTGTTCCTCCAGCCCCGCAGCTGTGGGTGCCAGGGCGACAGAAAGTAGACCCCGTCACCACCACCCTCAACCCCACACGGAGTGCTTCCTGGCGGTGGCAGTCATGTGTGTTCCTGCAGTGCGGCCCGAGCAGCACCCTGCCAGGTCTCTGGAGGAGGGAGGCAGGCACACAGCTGCCCCGGGGCCGACCCTGGGGTATTTGGGGTTGGGGGTGCGCCTGGGCTGGCCGGTTCTGGCAGCAGCCCTGCAAAGCGGGCCAACGGGCAGCTGAGAGTCACGCATCACACCCTGCTCTCTCAGGCCCAGGGGCGGATCTTTGGGAAACTGAAAGAAGAAAACTTCTTTAACCCCAAAGAAGAGGTGAAGCTGGAAGCCCACATCAGAGTGCCCTCTTCTACAGCTGGCCGGGTGATTGGCAAGGGTGGCAAAACCGTAAGTGTGCTGCGAGCTGGCTTCCTCTCCTGGCTGGTTCCCTGACCCAGCGTCACCTGACTTCCCTCCCACCTCTGTTGGCTCTTCAGGGACATTACTCTGGGGCTGAGGGCCCCAAGTTCAGGGTGCTGAGGCAGGCCGCTGAAACCATCAGGGTTCTGTACCCAAAAACCCAGCATCTCAGCTGCGTGCTGGAAAGCAGAGATCCCAACTCCCTCAAGGGGGAGGCTGCCTCCTGCCTCTTTTAAACCCACACAAAGCAGCAGGAAAATACTAGGGAACAGAATCCATCCAGAGGATACCCATTGGCTGACTGTCATCTTCTCCAAAGTCATGCTCAGAGGCAGGCAGGGGCTGCTGTCCTACACTCTCCTCTGATTTTTCAAACTCTCCCTCCCGTAGATTCTGTCCTGGCTATTTCCCAGACCTGCTTCAGCGGAGCTAGTTTAGCCATTGGGTGGTGGGTGAGAAGGAAATACTTAAAAAAAAATTAAAAATTAAAAAATCAAGATTTTCAACCTGAAGGTGGCAGCAACACAAAGGAATCCGAAAAGTGCCAGAGACTCATCTGTGAAGCTTGTAGGAATGAACAGGTAATCCATCAGATGCAGGTGTGTTCTAGAGCATAACTTACCCACGCGGCAGGGCTATGACCCCCGAGAAGTTTTCATCGAGCCTATGCACACTAGCAGAGTAGCCATGTTGAGGGGCAGGAATCTGGGGGATCTCTGGAGTCTTGTGTTTGTACATGCAGGTGCCAGCTGTTTTCTTTACACAGAAACTCTTAGTACTCAAAGCCAAGTTCTGGATAGAATGAGCCAGTGCTACACAAAAGCATAAAATCAAACAGCTTATAGATCATTCCCCACATCTGGGAATATGATCAGTATCCGAGGGTACATATACCAGCTCTAGACAAGCTAGAATGTGACAGACAGGAGAGCTGATGGCCCGGGGGGGATTTGCATCCTGAGCCCTTGGATCCCATATATGTTCATTTGGGAACCAGTCACTGAATTCTGTGCACACCCTCTCCCCCGGCTGTCAGCTGTCTAGTGAGCACTTGGTGCCCCCACCTGTGCATTCAGCACCCTGAGGGCTGGGGCCTAGGCTGAGTCCCCATGTACTGTAGGCCTGTTGAGGCTGGGGAGGAGCACCGGAGAGCAGGAAGTAGGCTGCAGGTGGTGGGGGAGCAGCACCAGCTGGAGGCTGCCCGAGTGGGCCAGCGTGGAACGGGAGCAGCAGGGAGAAACGGTGTTAATCCAAAGGTAGAAGGAGCCGAAGGAAGACTTGGAGGCAGGGATGAAAATGAAGAGCCAGGCTCAGAGCAACGCCTGATTAGAAAGTTTACTCTGGGGATTACCTGGGTGGCTCAGTTGGTTAAGCGACTCAGGTCATGATCTTGAAATCCCCGGATCGAGTCCCACGTCGGGCGCCCTGCTAAGTAAGGAATCTGCTTCTCTCTCTGACCCTCCCCCTTCTGCTCTCTCTCTTTCTCAAATAAATAAATAAAATCTTTAAGAAAAAGAGAGAGAGAGAGAAAGTTTACTTTGGTGAGTCTGAGAGACTGAGAGAGGTGGTGTTGGCTCACGACTGACACCCAGAAGAGCATGTCCACGAGGGATGTTCCTTCCTGGATGACAGGAGAGCCTGGGTCATTGTGAGCATGGGCAGGAACCCACAGTGAAGGGAATTCCAGATGGCCCCATGTGACCAGATGCGTCCTAGGCTGAAGGAACCCACTTTCTCCCTTCCCAGGTGAATGAACTGCAGAACTTGACCAGTGCAGAAGTCATCGTGCCTCGTGACCAAACGCCAGATGAAAATGAGGAAGTGATCGTCAGAATTATTGGGCATTTCTTTGCTAGCCAGGTACCTGTGCTGTAAGGGTCTGGTCTTTCCTGCCAGCCACTTTTCAGTCCTCTAAGCTATTGGCCTATCCAGTCGCCATGGGCCCTGCACACACCCCACGGCCCCCCGCCCCCGAGCCCCACACAGATGGAACCTTCCCCTGGCTCTTCAGGGACTGCCTGCAGGGCAGGGGAAACTGCTCCACAGCCTCTGCTCATGGCTCTCCCCAGGCATGCTAGAGGAGCTCGAGGAAGAGCCTGGCACTTTGATGTCAAGCCCAGCACATCTCCAGCCCCCCCCCTCAATGCTAGAGCATAAAGTCCCCCCACCATCCTTTGCAGCCTACGGAGGCCTCAGTCACAGCCTTCCCCTGCTGGGAATCACATACCAAGCAAAGACCTACCCTCGGGGTTCCCCAGTCAGAACCTGCGTGGGTGCCAGAATCTCACTAGGGTGCCAGAATCTCACTAGGTTGAACAAGGGTTGAGCATGCCCATTGCAAGAGAGACCGCTCATTGCGGGAGCCCTCCCGTTTCTCTGCCATCCTTCTCCACCTCACCGTGACATCCCCCATCAGGGCCCAGAACCTCCTGTCTTTCATCCAGAAGGACCAGTGGCTCCACATCATGCAGCCTGGTTCTTTTCGATGTTCTTCTTGTGTTGGGTTTGGGGATAGAGCAGTCCCAGTCCTTGCCCCAAACCAGTAAGGGTTTGCTAAGCCTCCCCAGCAGCTTTGTGTGAGCGGAGCCTGCTCTCCCAAAGCCGGTGCCTGTGCCTGGAGGCCCGTCTGCCAGAGGCCCCTGACCCTCCCCACAGTCAGAGCCTCAGCTCAGCCCACTCTGCCGCTCTTGCTTCCCAGCTCCTCCAGTGCCCTGCCTTCCTACAGGGGTGCAGTCCCCACTGTCCCAGCGCCATCCCAGCCCTGGAGCACCGGAGCAGGGGGAGCAGGGGCAGGCTTGGGCTCCTGTGTTTTCTCTAGTTATACAGGGTAGAGTGTCTGGGCCAGTTTCTCACTTCCTCGCCATCCCATTTCCTGTCCATCTTTCCTGGTGTCACACTCATGTTCTTCCTAGGGGCTCCAGAAAGGGGGGTTGGGGCAGCCCTGCAAGCCGCAGTCTGTGTAGTGGGCGGGGAAACACCCTCTGACCTCCACGAGGCCCCCTTGGCACTGGTTCCCTGCCTCTGCTTCCTGGCCTCTCTGTCCACCATGCACCTGGAAACTTCTGGTGCCCCACCTCCTCATTCTGCACCCAGTGACCTTGGGGAAGGGTTGGGGGGACCCTACACTTTACTTGAGGCAGAAAAGTCCCCCCGGAGTGAGGGCCTCAGCAGGTAGATGACATTCTTCTGAGCTTCCCACTTGCTTTCCCCCAAGTCCCAGCCCCAGCCTCCCACCCCCACTGCTTATCCTCAGAACCGGGTTCCTTTTTCTCCCCTGTCCCCTCCTCTCCCTTGCTGCAGACCGCACAGCGCAAGATCAGGGAAATTGTACAACAGGTGAAGCAGCAGGAGCAGAAATATCCTCAGGGAGTCGCCTCACAGCGCAGCAAGTGAGGCTCCCACAGGCACCAGCAAAACAACGGATGAATGTAGCCCTTCCAACACCTGACAGAATGAGACCAAACCCAGCCAGCCAGCTCGGGAGCAAACCAAAGACCATCCTGAGGAATGAGAAGTCTGCCGAGGCGCCGGGGACTCTGCCGAGGCCCCGAGAATCCCAGGGGCCAGGAGGGAGGAGGGAGGGCAGCCCGGGGCCACCCGGCTCCTGCCTCCCCCGGGGCCTCTGCAGGCTTCCCAGCCAGCCACTGCACCATCCCCTCGGATCTCTCCTTAACTCCCACCGCGCTATCCCTTTGAGTTGAACTAACATAGGTGAACGTGTTCAAAGCAAAGAAAAATTCACACCCTTTTCTTTTTGTGGAAATTGTCTCTGTACATGTGTGTACATATTAGAAGGGGAAAGATGTTAAGATATGTGGCCTGTGGGTTACACAGGGGGCCTGCAGCGTTAATATATTTTAGAAATAATATATCAAATAACTCAACTAACTCCAAGTTTTAATCAATTATTAATTTTTTTTTTCTTTTTAAAGAGAAAGCAGGCTTTTCTAGACTTTAAAGAATAAAGTCGTTTTTGGGGAGGTCTAATGGTTTAGTAAAGGAGCTTCGAGACCACCCACACAAAATTCACCCGAGGGAAATCTCGAAAGGACACTCACAGCAGTTCTGGATCACCTGTGTATGTCAACAGAAGGGATACCGTCTCTCTGAAGAGGAAACTCTGTCTCTCTTCATCCCTGTCTAGCTCACACACCCATTTCTCTTTGCTTCACAGGTTTTAAACTGGTTTTTTGCATACTGCTATATAATTCTCTGTCTCTCTCTGTTTATCTCCCCCCTACCTTCTTTCCCTCCCCTCCTTCTCCATTCCCATTCTTTTTAATTCCCTCATCCCTCTGTCTCAATTCCCAGTATCTACGCACCCCCCAGGCAAAGCAGTGCTCTGAGTATCACATCACACAAAAGGAACAAAAGCGAAACACACAAACCAGCCTCAACTTACACTTGGTTACTCAAAAGAACAAGAGTCAATGGTACTTGTCCTAGCATTTTGGAAGAAGAAAACAGGAACCCATCAAACCAACCAACCAAACAAAGAAAAATTCCACAAAGAAAGAATGTATTTTGTCTTTTTACATTTTGGTGTATAAGCCATCCATATTCAGCGAAATGATTTCTTTCTTTTAAAAAAAAATGTGGAGGAAAATAGCAATTTACACGAGGTCGTTGGCCCAGGGCGTTAAATTTACAGATTTTTTTAAACGAGAAAAACACACAAAAAAAGCTACCTCAGGTGTTTTTTACCTCAGCACCTTGCTCTTGTGTTTCCCTTAGAGATTTTGTAAAACTGATAGTTGGAGCATTTTTTTATTTTTTTAATAAAAATGAGTTGGAAAAAAAATAAGATATCAACTGCCAGCCCGGAGAAGGTGACAGTCCAAGTGTGCAACAGCCGTTCTGAATTGTCCTTCGCTAGCCAAGAACCTGTATGGCCTTCTTTTGGACAAACCTTGAAAATGTTTATTTAAAAAAAAAAAAAAGATGACAAAGAAAAACAGAGAGAGAAAATATTGGAGATGTCCTGAATTTCAATAGGGTACGCGCCATTAGGGCTTTTTGCGCTACAGGATGAACATGTACTGGTTTATGTGAACAAGCCATTTACCACCAGACTGCAATGCCAGTTTCCTCTACTGCAAACAGTGTTCTGTGACAAAAACAAAAACAAACAAACAAAAAAATGAAATATATCCAGCTAACAAGATCCTGGTGTCATGGTCTCTTATTTTCCCAAGCATTGCCCATCCCAAAGTGTCAAAAGAGTTCCAGCTCTGGGGGACTGAGGGGAACCAGGCAGCATAGAGTGTCAGGCTTGGGCAGCCGCCCTGAGGAGACAGGCTTCCGCAGGAGGCTTTCTGGGAGAAGCTCTAGGTCAGCGGTGCTCCAAGTGTGCTCCCCGCCTGGCAGCATGCTATCACCTGGGAACTTGATGGAGATGCAGATTCATGGGGTCCAAGAATCAGAAAGCCCGAGGGGCTCAGCAGCGAGCCTCGGCAAGCCCTCTGGGTGACTCCTGAGTGTGGCAGTTTGGCAGCCATGGAGCTGGAGGGATGACCTGACTGCACGTCAGGTAGGTAACACTAGTGCCTCTCTTCGGGGAATGCTGAGCCTGGCCGGGCAGGTGTGGGGGAGGAGGGGATCATAGGCCTGACAGTTTGAGGGAAGAGATGCTCATCTATCCCCAGAAGCCCCATTGTAAGTGTTCCAGGAGAGCGGAGGGCAGGGTCGGCCTTGGACCCGGAGGCGGGCGGTCAGGTACTTGACACTGCTGTGGATGTGGCAGATGGGTCGTAAAAAGGTCCAACAGGAAAGGGCCTGGTGCATGTAGGAGCCTTCGTTCATAGAGCTGCAGGGCCTACTGGAGATGGATGCTCCAAGTCCAAGCACTCTCAGGAATAAAGAGGTGACACTGGGCTGCCAGTGGTGGCCAGTCAGGCTTTTTAGGGTGACTGTTCACAGCACAGCAAGGACAGACGGAGGGGAGCTGCTAGGATTGCAGAGTAGCCACATTCCCCTTCTAACAGACTCTGAGGACACCTCAATCACTTACAATTTGTTCCTTGCCAATGTCCCATCTCCATTCCTGATTTCAAAGAACTCCCATTTCTGAGATGCTCTTCACACTTTAGTTTCTGCACGTAGACACCAGCTATTCCTCTCCCTGCTGTGGCTGGCATCACTGCGGGCAGGGCCAGATTCCGTTCCTGTGATCCTACAAGTCCTGGACCCTCTGGCTTCACCCTCCCTCCTCTCCTTTCGTACCCAAACCCGCTGCCCTCTCAGAGAAACAAGCCACGGGCAACCAGGGTTCCTTCTGAAAGCCATGCCCCAGCCAGAGGTGTGAACAGAGAGGCAGGGTGTTAGATACAGGTGAAGGGCTTGGGAACCAGTCTCTCCAGATGGAGCGAGCTCCACAAGCAAGAAGACACAGGACCCTCCAAAAATGCACTCTGAACTCCGCTGCTCCCGTTTCAACCCTTGGCCTTTGTTCCAGCTGCAGAATCTGAGGTTTTCTTCCAGGTCCTAAAGTGCCCAGTTCCCAAGCTGTTGTCTCTGAACATGTGCGAGAAAGACAGGGAAGGAAGTGCTAAGGTGTTGCCAGGCCTGCCGTGGGACAGAGTGCCCACAAGTTGTCCTAGGGTCCAGAAATGAAGGGCAGGCAGAAGACAGGAAGGAGACGGTTGGTTCCTAAGCCAAGATGTTCTCCCCACAGCCCATTTTCTGAGAACCCAAGTGCTGGATAAAATCCTGCCCCACCTTAGGGCACAGCAGAGCAGCCCGTGCAGGTGCTGGACTCGAAGGGAGAGCTCACCGCGTCCGCCTGAGCTCAGACAACTCCCACTTCTAAGAATCCCCGACTTACGGTCTTGACATCCTGCCATCCCAGAAAGTCCTAATTATGTGATTTTATGCAAAATAAAGGACGGTTGTTACATGGGGCTTAGGTCAGCAACAAAGGTTTTATTCATGTGCCTGCACTCGAAAAGCCCCTCCTGGTTCCCTTGGATGGAGCCACTTGAAAACCCCTGACCCCTAGTGCTTTGAAGCTACTGACCTTCATAAGGAGCCCCAAACATCCTTTCTGTCCTGGTGATTTGTTTCCCTCTAACTAGATTTCTGGATGTTATTGTGCGGCCCCACATGGAGCTCTGGAAAAGGGTGAGGTTGCTTGCAAATTAGCAGAGGGTTCCAGCAGGTAGGGAGAACTCGAAATGGGGAAAAAAAAGGAGAA
Organism: Spilogale gracilis; assembly: GCA_004023965.1. Taxonomy (NCBI): domain Eukaryota; kingdom Metazoa; phylum Chordata; class Mammalia; order Carnivora; family Mephitidae; genus Spilogale; species Spilogale gracilis. Next base: position 94,519 of record PITA01002311.1, read on the forward strand.
CCAAAAGAAGTTGATGGGGGAGGGGGATCCAACAAAGAATCTGAAGTAAGATTACCCCAGGCCAGAAAGTAGTCGGTCTTGACCAGGCAAGGGGTGAGGGGAGGGCGGAAACACTGATTTCTAAGGGAGCAACCTGGCACCCATTAGGATGTGAAGACTCAGTGACTGAACAGGCAGGGGTGGGGTGAGGACATGAAGAAGAATATGAAAAGCATTTGGCCTTGTCTTATTCCTACATCCCTGACGAAGGATGTGGGCAACAGAGGCAGCCTGGCTACCTATGATGAAGGAAGCCCACCGTGTATATATTTAGAGATATATACCTAAATTGTACACGCACCCGAACCTCTTAGAGTCTACTGGGAGTTTCTTTGGGCTGCTACCACAGAAGTCTAACAACACTGCTAGCAAATTCTCTTGGTGTTTACAGTAAGTTGTTGCTGCTGCCTTTTATTTCCTCTCTGTGGTTCCCGTAAGGCACCCGATGAATGGAAACTTAAGACTTCTCTCATATGCATTACCCCGGGCAGGCCTGAAGGCAGGGATGGACTGGGACTCTGTCCGGGACCATAGCTCCCTTTATTGGGGTCTCACTTTCTCATCAGGATCATAAAAGCAAGCCCTGCCCAGGCCCAGAAATGTCCTCCCTGCTCATCTGTATCCAGCAGTATAACCTTGGAGACCAGCCTCTTAGAGAGCTGTCTCCGTATCTATAAAATAAACATTTCAATACAACAAAGTCCCTCCAAGTCAAAACTGGCTTCTGCTTAGCAGCTTTCAGTGTTCCTTCTTATGGTTTCTCATTCGGTATCAAAAAAAATGAAAACTTAAGAACACCAAAACCTGACAAAACAACTGAACACCCAAATAGCAAGGGGAACTGACAACTGATAGGGAACTGGAATGGGAAAACTACAGTGCCTGGCATGGTCTAGTTTCAAAAAACCCTTTTCTGAAAGATAGAAACACATGCTTGCCATGTCTGGAATCACCCACCACTTCGCCCTCCCCCCGCCATGGACTGCCACTGTGGAGGACAAGCAGTGATGGAGCTGGAACAGCCATCTTGAAACGCAACCCGGAAGCCAAGTGGGAAGGCTCCCGACACTGTCGAGGACAAGCCTATATCAGATTCCTCGGCCTCACGCTGGTACCTGAGAGAGAGAACTTTTTAAAGAAACTGTTATTTTATGTCCTTTTTTTATAGCAACAACAGTATCTTAATACAACCAAACAAAAACAGAGATTCAGACCTAGATAGATACCGGCATACTACTGGACAGAACCAAAGTTCTTTTTTTTTTTTTTTTTTAAGATTTTATTTATTTATTTGACAGAAACACAGCCAGAGAGGGAACACAAGCAGGGGGAATGAGAGAGGGAGAAGCAGGCTTCCCGCCGAGCAGGCAGCCCAATGTGGGGCTCGATCCCGGGTCTCTGGGATCATGACCTGAGCCGAAGGCAGTCGCTTAACCAACTGAGCCACCCAGGCGCCCCTAGAACCAAAGTTCTAAGAGAATACAGAACAAAAAAGTTCTTTAAAAAACAAAATAAGCAAAAATCAAGCTAGTTTCAGATATCTCTGCTCCATGAGTGCCAGAAAGCAAGTTGTAAGAAGGAAAAGGGCCATGACTTGAGAATTTTAATACCCAGTCATCTTTGAGGTGTGAAAACTCCATAAAGATTCTATTTGTAGGGATTCAGATAAGAGATTTCCTAGGTCTTTGAAAATAAGTACGTGAAAATGTTTCCAACTATAAACTAAAGCCAAATGAAACTCACATTAAAAAAAAAGCACTGAAACCAAACTATAAATTTTAAATTGTTGTAAATCTATAATTACAACTAAATTTTAAACTGAATTTAAATATTAAAATTATCCTTGAAGAGGAAGCAAAACATGGTAATGATAAAATCCCAAAACACATGTTAACAAAGACCAAAAAATGTGTGAAATGTATATGGGGAAAGGGGGTGGGAACCAGAAGTGTCATAATTGGGACAAAATTGGTCACTGTGCTGGAGTGCTAGCTGCAGAACAAAACTCCAAGGTCCCCCCTTCCCAGGCACGGGGCCCCACTGTCTGCCAGTCTCCCTTCCCTTGCAGAACCATATGGACACGTGACTGAGCACAAGGTCAGGGCCACTCCTACCCCAGCCCATTGAAAACCACCAGACGCTGCCTCCTCCTCAGACTCTGTGCTGGCCAGACCTTGTTAAAGTTGAGAAGGCTACCGCCGCCGAGGAAGGACTCCAAGAGACGCTCTCATGCAAGCAGCAAGGGGTTTATTTACCAAGCATGCTGGGGCCCTCTGCACGCACAGGAACAGAGGAGCCCGGAGAAGGGGTAGGTCGGGGTTTATATGCATTTCAAACAACAAGCATGAGTTACACAATAATTTTCCTGGTTGGGTGAGATAAAATTTTAGCCTCCTCCCCAGTTGCTGGAATGCCCACACAATTGCACAGATGGTTCCTTGACTTATCTGCCTTCCTTTGGTAAACACAGGCCTTGTAAAGGCATCAATCACCAAGGGGTCTTAGATATGCAGAGGCCTAAGTCGCCAGGGAGTTTCAGAGCCTGTTCTGCTGGCCTTGAGGCTAAGCAGGCCCTAACAACCTTAAGGATTGCAATAAGGGGGTTGACACCCTTTTCTGCAAACAGAGTAAATATTTTAGCCTCTGCAGGTAAGACTGTGAGGTGACACACACTGATGCTCCCTCCGAGGAGGGAAATTTGACAAATTACATGCGCTACATATTTGACCCAACAATTCCACTTCTAGGAATCTATGCCAAAGATATGTTAAGCAAACACGAAGCGACAGGCGAAAGGCACATTTACTGTAGCAGTACTTGTAACAAAACAACTGACAGCCTAAACATCCACTGTGAGGGGACTGGTAATGAAGCACGGTACCCGGAAACTGGATTATTAGGAGGCTCTGAAAAGAACTGAAGAATGAGGAGTAACTTACTTATCTATAGAATAAATTAAGGTTTTTATTTATTTGCGAAAGAGAGCACAAACGGGGAGAGGCAGAAAGAGAGGGACCAGCAGACTCCCCACTGAGCAGGGAGCCCAACATGGGGCTTGATCCCAAGATCCTGAGATCACAACCTGAGCTGAAGTCAAACACTTAATTGACTGAGCCACCCAGATGCCCCCTAATAAACTGAGTTTTTAAACAATCAGACACAAGTGTTTTTAACATGGTATCTTTACTAATGTAAAAAAAGGAAAGAAATATGAATATTTACACATCTAGCTATATTTTCAAAAAAGGGAAAACTAAAAGCTAATGTCACCTAGACAGGGAGAGAACAGGGTGAGGCAAGGAAACTGAATGTCTTGTTGCATTGTTTTGCTCTTGGACTAATAGTTATGTTTTACACAATTAAAAAACAAAGCAAAAAGTAAATCCCTAAACCAAGAAAAAATGAATCCAACTGTGTATTGAGTTGATGGCATAAGTACTGGGGGGAAAAATTAAGTGATTTTAAGAGAGTATTTTCATTGTGAATCTCCAGTGGGATATGGTCTAAAAATAAAAAGAATTGTGAAGAAATCAAACTGTATTTAGTGACCTTGTTAGTAGTTATGCTGATATTGATATTTTGAGTTTATGATAAATACACTATGGGGTAAAACAATTATGTGGATGTTGTTAGCAACCAAGGTTTTCAAAGATTACAATGGAAAATCAAGAAAATCCTTAGACTCAGGGGATCTGGGTGGCTCAGGAATTAAGCATCTGCCTTCAGCTCAGGTCATGATCCCAGGGTCCTGGGATCAAGCCCTGCCTTCGGGCTCCCCACTGAGACAGGAGCCTGCTTTTCCCTCTGCCTACTGCTCCCCCTACTTATGCTAACTCTCTGTCAAATTAATAAAATCTGAAAGACGAAAGAAGAGAGAGCAAGGAGGAGGGAGAGAGGGAGAGAGAGGGAAGGAAGGAAGGAAGGAAGGAAGGAAGGAAGGAAGGAAGGAAGGAAGGAAGGAAGGAAAAAAGAAATCCTTTGTCTCTCACATTAGAAGAATTGGAAATCGCCCTTCTGAAGAAAAAGTATCTTCTCGTCTGGTGACTGTAAAGGCCTAGAAGCACCAGTAACCCAGTGGTAATCAGCATTAATGCTCCCCAAATTCTGGTCTCTACAATTTCTCACTAAAAGAAATCCTTCAATAAATGTCCCGTTTCAGGTCTGGACCAGGGGATGTATAAGATGAGCCTTTATCATCCTAGTTGAACAAGAAGGCCATCACCATCAGACTTGTGGGATTCTGTCAAAAGGACACTAAACCAGGAAAAGGGCATCATCTAGTCTTTCCTGTATGACGTGCATTTCAGGGTAACCGAATAATTTCTTTTATAGAAGAATTTAAGAATTCAGTGACCACAGAAGCAATGACAATTAGAAAAGCACCATGTTGTACCTTTTCATGAAGTAACAGGCCAAATTTAAAACCGAGAAACGTGGATGGGAAGCCTTACAGCCTAAACTACGGCTCTCTCTTAGCGCCACTAAGTAAGACAACCAGATGCAATACAATAGGGACAGCAATGAAGTGTCCTTACCTACTTCAACCTGAATCCAGTCCAGGCCACTAGATTGTACTTAAACGGTTTATGCGAAATACAAGGGCTGGCGGAAATGGTTAAGCACTACCAAGGAACTCCAAACCAAATCTGGAAGATGGCACATTCCAACAGAAAAAGGCAATTTCTCTACTAAGAGTTTAGGGAGGGAGAGTGCTGCTGCACATGAGTCTCAAGAGCTCTATGACCATCAAAGGCAACGGACGCTTCAGATAAGGAACCTGGAACCTTCAGAGACCACTGTGACTACCTACCACAGATCTGATGGAATAAAGCAGCAATGTATTCTTTCCCAGTTCTAGAGCCAGAAGTCCAAAAAGCCAGGTGTCATCAGGTCCTTGCCCCCCCCGAAGGCTCCTCCAGCTTATGTGGCTCCAGGCTTCCGTGGCTGGTGGAGACATCACCTCAGTCTCGGTTTCCATAGTCTTATTACCTCCTCTTTCTTTTTAAACTCCAAAAACAAGTTTATAAAGTAGAAAGTAATAGCCTGCCTAGACCACCATTATTAACATTTGGCATCTTTTCCCAGACTTAAAGAGATGTACAGATTTTTTCCCCATAAAAATTAGTATAAAATATAAACCCTGACTAGGCCCATTTTAACACCTCCTCCTCTTCGGTCACAAAACTCAGTCTCCCTGATATGTCCCGTGACTGCATTTGAGCCCACCCAAATAATCTAAGATAAACTCCTTTTCTCAAGACTTTTAAGTTAATCATCCTTTGTCACAGAAGGTAATATTCACAGGTTCCAAGGATTAGGATGTGGGCCTACCATTTTGAGGGACACCATTCAGCCCACTATATATCCTGACTAGAGGAATATAATAAAACATTCATTAAATGATCAAGAAAATTTGAATATAAACTGAGTATTAGATGGTATTAGCAAATCCTTATTCTGTTCGATATGAAAATGATAGAGGACTAAGTATTATTAGGGAGACATTCTTAATATTTAGGTAGAATGACACATGAAGGTTTTGCTTTTAAAATACTCCAGACTCTCCCCTCCCCTGTGAAAAGGAAAAGTACATCCAGATTAGCCACCTTTTAGTAACTCCTGCAAGGGGGTGATGACTAGGTGGGTCTTAGGATTCCCATAATAACAAGTTTTTTGTAAAGTAGCTTGAAAAAGTAAATGTCTCAGAATGATCTTATCTAGAAGACCTACACATGAAAATATTTTAAAAGTAAAATCAGTGGAGGGACCCCTGGGTGACTCAGTCATTTACCGTCTGTCCTTGGCTCAGGTCATGATCCTGGAGTCCTGGGATCGAGCCTGCATGGGGCTCCCTGCTCAGCGGGAAGTCTGCTTCTCCCTCTGCCTGCTGCTCCCCCGGCTTGTGCACTTCTCTCTCTCTCTGAAAAATAAAGTCTTTAAGAAATAAAAAATAGGGGCGCCTGGGTGGCTCAGTTGGTTAAGCGACTGCCTTCGGCTCAGGTCATGATCCCGGAGACCCGGGATCGAGTCCCACATCGGGCTCCCTGCTCGTCGGGAAGCCTGCTTCTCCCTCTCTCACTCCCCCTGCTTGTGTTCCCTCTCTGGCTGTGTTTCTCTCTGTCAAATAAATAAAATCTTAAAAAAAAAGGAAAGAAATAAAAAATGAAGATGAAAAATTTAAAAAATACTTATGGAGATCCAGTTCGTTATCCTGTGTTAGAAGAAGTAAGTCAAAATACCAATAGGTGATTTCCCCCCCTACTTTGTTTTTAATATACCTAACTTTGACTCAGGAATTTTAATTGAGAATTTCTCCTAAGAGAATGACCCAAACACGGTGCAAAATGGGATGTGCAACAATACTAAATATAATAAATTATGTTACAGCCATATTCTAGAACACTATGCGCCAACTAAATGGCATCAGGATTTACTGACAGGAAGATATGTTCAAGATAAACTAAGTAGAAAGGGGACTATATAACCATATATATAGTATGACTCCATATCTGTTAATAACAAAAACACACTTGTGAACATGTACAATTCACACTTCTTGGGGCGCCTGGGTGGCTCAGTCATTAAGCGTCTACCTACGGCTCAGATCATGATCCCAGGGTCCCAGGACCAAGCCCCACATTGTGCTCCCTCCTTGGCAGGAAGCCTGCTTCTCCTTCTCTCACTCATCCTGCTTGTGTTCCCTAACTGTGTTTCTCTCTGTCAAATAAATACTTAACTCTTTAAAAAATAAGAAATTCACACTTCTTTATACATAATAAGAAGGGGCATATATACCAAAGGACAGGATATATACCAAAATGTTGATATTCGGTTATTAACTCTGAATGGGGAGTTTGCAGAATTCTCATTCTTTACCATTTATCAGCATTTCACTTGTCTACTATGAACACCTATTATGGATACTATGAAAGAAAAAATGCAGGCATAACTCCAGACCGATCACCATATGGCCCTCAGGAGGCAGGGAGTGTGTGTGCCCAGGGGCCAGTGGGGGCAGTGCTTCCCCAGTGTGTATCTGAAGTATGTTCTCCTGAAAACTTGATGTTACTTTTGGCACTTTCCAAAGTGTGTTCCACAGAACAGTTCCACAGGTGACACACAAAGAAAGGTGTCATGTCCAAGTTTTCAAAAACGTAAGGTTCTACTGTGGATTGTGTGTCCCAGGAGGAAAAGCCACGGAACACACACATTCAGGGGACCATTCTTTCACATCCTACGTAGAAGTAATAGGACTTGTACTTAATATAGTTTAGAAATGCCAACACACAAATCTGAAGAACAAGGGCTATTTACATATTCCCATTGACGGTCTGAAAGCTTCTGGCCCATTTTCCTAGACTGAGATTGATTCACCTCAAAACAGCCCCATATTTACCATATCTTTGTGGTCTCCAGTATTATAGTTTTAAACGTACTTGCATCCTGCAGTCAGGTGCTTTGGAGCCGAGCTTTTTAAACTGGTTTTCTATCTATCAGTGAGGTGAGAAGTCAGCTTGGTGGTCACAACCTACACTTTTTAAAAAACGGAAATGAAACTATCAGAGTTTAGCAAGAGTTAAGTAGTGTTTTTGTGAAACTTTTGTGTTATATACACATGTGTGTGCTGGTCACAATAAAAAATACCAAAAAATCAAAAACTTTGAAAGCCACTAAGACATAAATTTATTGGTAAATAAGATAAAATCAACACCTACTGATTTAATAAAATCAGTACCTATTTATCTATTGATAAATAGATTAAATCAACAGCTGTGTCAATACACCCAAACTCTTCATTGTATAGATTAGGTAAACTAAAAGAAAAAGAAGTTATCAAAGTAATATAGCCAGCTAGATCTCTAACTTACAAACAATACCCAAAGTTTGAAAACTGGGTGCTTAGAGTTTTTCCTCAAAGAAACTAGAGATCAGGTTCCCAATTAGTTCACAAAAGCCAATTTAAACTATGTAGTTTAACTATAATACTAAGGCTATTACAGAATGAAATTTCTTTACCTTGATTTATTTGTATTTGAGGTTCAGTAGCTCTCCAACGACACATTCTCCCACACCCACACCTTGGTCCCAGCACCAACTGACTCCTTACAATGCAGGCAAACGGCCACCATTCAACATGGCATTCCTCAAGTTCTGCTTAGGATCTCAGAGGAGGAACACACCAGAAGTTCTAGTAGTTTTTGGCAACAGAGGTAGAATATGGGGCTCTCCTTTGGAAGAACATCTTCCAAATGCCCCAGGTCTTTGTCCCTCCCACCACCTCCCAGCTCTGGTATAAGGTCAAACATGAGAAAGATACTTGCTTACCAATAGTTTTTGTGTTCTAGGGGTTTTTTTAAATCTTTATCAATCTTTAGGAGAGACTGCCTACTAAAAAAGAGCATTGGTCCACTCTTCCTTTTTTTCAGATCCCCAAACTCCTGCAATCTAAAAAAATATATGTATCTATCACTGGCTTAATGTTGATAATTGGCTACTGGTGAGATCAGCTGTTGATTTTACCACCTGGCTGCTTTTCTCATAGGCTGTTTAAATATAAAAATTCTATTACCGACAAGTTTCTCTGCACTGACAGACACAACAGTGCCTAGAGAAGCGCGGCCTGCGGCAACTCCTATTAAATTCAGGAACGCGGGGTAAACTAGAATGCCACTCTCTAGCTTAACTCTCTGCTCTCATCAATTTCACTATGTCCTGGGAGATTATTAAGTGCTGTCCTGAAGCGTACACAGTAGTGGGCAACTCAGCGAAAGCTGCCTGAAGAAGACCCTCAAATACTTGTGTAACACGAATGAAACCTCAGCGTCACTCAATGAGGCCGAATACAAACCGCCATTCCTCACAGGATCTACCCTACATGAAACAAATCTTAACCAAGGAACTAAATTCTCAGGTGAAACCTACAAGAGTCAAGTGGGAACCAGGCTTATTAGTATAATGCTGACCCAGCAAACCTCTGGCTTTGGGGCTATAAGAGCTGCTCGATGCCAACGCTCTCAGACCCAGCTCCAGTAGCCTCCAGAAGAGGCTCCGTGCAGTCTATGCTTGAGGGAGACCCAGCACAACCAGCTCACTCTTATTAATCATCCAGCACAAGCCCCCCGCTGTGCCCATCACACAGGCACGACACTTTCTGCCCGGCCCCAGATCCTATACCGGGACTCTGACACTGGGGAAGGCTGGCTACAATACCATGCCTCTGTGACCCGTGGCCATGCCCTCTAGATGGCAGACCCGTTGATTCGCGGCAAACACATGCCGGATTTTTCTGGTTTTACTGCCTTGCTTTGTACACCAGGACAAGTGTGGGAGGTTTAGGTAAGGAAAGGATTAGAAATCATTTCAGCATATACTTTTCAGGTTCTGCCAGACAACCTTTATTACATCGGAAAAGCAACACTAGGCACTAGATCTTGCAAAATATGTTCTGACCAACTCTAAACTTTCTGAAATTAAAAATGCATAACCACTGTAAAGTTTTAACGAACAGAAAAGTTAAATACAAACTTTCATATGTAAAATAGATTATTGTATAACTGGCAGCCTCAGAGCCAAGTACTAAACTTTCTTCCAAATTTCAGTGGGGATGGAATCGGGGGTGGGGGGAGGGGATGTAAATCCTAATGAGTACAAAACTTAATTTTGGCTTTATAGATAGAAAAAAAAAACTTTGAGGAAAAATAGCTTTTACATTGAATAGCATCTTTTGAAATCAACAGCCCAGGCCAGCCCTTACAATTCTGAGGTTTATACTCAACCAGATCTGGGATGAAAATGAAGATGTAGGGTTTACAGTTACTTCAAATCCAGTTTCAAGAGTAGCCAAGTCACCTCATTTCCAGAAACAGCGGTCTCTTTAGGATGACCAGGACACTCTTCTGAAGACGCTTGCAGAGCCACAGTTCCCAGTCACAGTTCCACTTTTCCACGCGGGAAGGCAGCCGGAGCCCACGGCCACAGCGCCTTGCCCAGCATCGTCAAGCCTCCAGCATGAGATCTCCAGCTTCGAGTTGGCAGTTTCCGCTCCAGCCTTAAGTTCATTAGCGCTTCCTTCCTCCCCCCACCTGATCGCCCTCCTGATCTTCGGCTGGGAGTGGAGCTTAAGGCTCCTTTCAAAAATAAATAGTTCAACCAGGTAATTCAGTTAACTGTAAGAGCCGCAGCAAACAGCCACTGCCCATCATGTTTGCAAATGAGTGAGCGAATGAACACACGTGAACGAACACACAAAAGACAAATTATAGAATAAATCCTGCATTTCCCACATTCACAGGGAAGGGAAAAAAAATCTTAAAAAAAAAAAAAAGAGTTATGAATTAGCGTTTGTTCCTGTGTGGGCTGAACAGTCCAGGCTCTGAGCAGGCACGGGCTTACACGGGGGTTGCAGGCAGAACCTCCACACGCACGTCAGGCCAGGGCTGCAGGAGAGGCCGGCGCACACGGCTGCAGCTCAGTACCTGGGAAACAACAGAGGTGATGCAGGGACTTCTTCAGCCACGATGCATGAGGTATATGGAAACACCCGTCCTCCGGGACAGAACCATCGGCAGCTCGAGGGACCGGGCGGGGCGTTCTCACAGCAGCTGCTGATGAAGGATTTCCCACACCATCTTCTTCCGGAAGAGAGGCATCTGGTGCTGCAGACAGGCCACAGACAACACGTCACAGGCGCCACAAGAACGCGCGCGGCGGCAAATATGTCGAGGGGTAGCCATGGAAATAAACCATGTCCTTTATATAAGGCCTCTTTTAGGTTCGACTTTTACATGTTAAGGAAAATCAAAGCAGGTTGCAGAATTACACAGTAGAATCCCACAACTACTTCAGAACACAAAGACGTGAGCCCAAATGGAAACACCCAAGTGGTAGCATAATGCGAAACTCTTCGACTTACACATACCTACAGAACATTCTAAAATGAACATATTTTGTTTTGAGAAAAACACGAACTATATTTAAATAAAGGAATAAACATTCAAAAATTTCTTTTACCAAATGTTGTTCATTGCCAATTCTGTTCAAATAGCCACTTTAGCCCTTCAAATCTCGTGTCAGTAGGTTCAGAGAGCAAGTAACTCCTTGTTATTTAGAAGCATCAAAGAATGAAATACATGGCTTTGTTCAATACATTATTCTGCTTTATGATAATCACTACATGAGCCAATTTTCAAAGCGGCAACACAAAAGACAAATCCAAAACCCACCTGTAACTCAACTAGTCCTCTTTTTGATGAAATCAGAAGTTCACATCCTTGATGTACTCCTGGTGTCTCATTAATATAAGATGGATATACCATTTTACTATAAACTAGTTATTTCCTACCTGGATGGGCCTAAAAAGTCTTAACATATCAATGTGTGTTTTAAATAGCTCAAAACAGAGGCACCTGGGTGGCTCAGCGAGTTAAGCCTCTGCTTTCGGCTCAGGTCATGATCTCAGGGTCCTGGGATCGAGTCCCACATCGGGCTCTCCGCTCAGCAGGGAGCCTGCTTACCCCTCTTTCTCTGCCTGCCTCTCTGCCTATTTGTGATCCATCAAATAAATAAATAAAATCTTTAAATAAATAGCTCAAAACATGAAGTAAAAAAAAAAATCACATATTTATTCTTAGTAATACTGCTAAAACTAACCAGTTAAAAGTGCCTTTATTTTAAATTAGAATTGTACTAACCCAGCATGGGAGCCCTAGTTACTTCCTATTGCTCACCAACGTGGAATAGGGTTATTAGATCTATTCAATAAGGAGTTTGGTAGACAACACCTATCCAAATGAGATCTGTTGAAGATATATATATATATATATATATATTTTAAAAGTCTATTTATTTGACAGTGAGAGACACAGCTGGAGAGGGAACACAAGCAGGGGAGTGAGAGAGGAGAAGCAGGCTCCCTGCTGAGCAAGGAGCCCAATTCGGGGCTCGATCCCAGAACCCTGAGATCATGACCTGAGCCAAAGGCAGATGCTTAAGAGCTGAGCCACCCAGGCGCCCCAAAGAAAAATATATTTTAAAGGGGGCTGGTCCTCAGTTATGAAAAGGTTGAGAAGCCACTGTTACAAATATAAATTCTTAAATGTTCTCAAATGTTCCCAACACACATAATTCCCACTCAAAACCAAGCCATGGGGAACCCCAGGTAACCAGCACTCTTACTCGCCTCCTCCTTTGGCCAGAAACATCAGTAATACGCAGGAACTAGCAAACACTAAAGTTCAGAGAGAAGGAAATTGCCTCACTGGACACCAAAGAGGAGAAACCTACGAACAGAAGCAGTGACAACCCTGATGCCAGCGGGAGCTGGGCCATGGCTGGGGGTTCCACCAGTAGGAATAGGGGCCGAGCTGCCACTCTGAAGACCTTACTGTGCACCAGGCACTGGGAACACCCTCAGAGGTTATTTTGTTCACTAACAAGTATGCGTGAGGAGGGGGCTTCACTCACCTGAGTAAATGTGATAGGTTTGTCCCTAGAGATATAATCTGCATATTTACAAGTAAACATTCCACAATCACTTCCATTCAACTGTTGAGGAATCTCCTAAAATTACAAAAAAAAAAAAAAAGAAGAAGAGGGGAGAAAGGGATAAAATATCATCAAAGACAAACTCCTTTGACTTTTTATAAATATTACAGTGGCTAAACAATAATATTTTAAAGGTAAATGTTAAAAGTACTACACAAACACAGTTTTTTTTAAAAGATTTTATTTACTTTTTTTTTGAGAGAGAGAGAGAGAGCATGAGAGAGGAGAGGTCAGAGGGAGAAGCAGACTCCCTGCTGAGCAGGAAGCCCAATGTGGGACTCAATCCTGGAACTCCAGGATCATGACATGAGCCAAAGGCTGTTGCTTAACCAACTGAGCCACCCAGGAGCCCCACAAACACATTCCTTATGTGGTATAAAGACCCCCACCATGACATGGAGTTTGTGACCCCCCACAAAGATATTTTTCAGAAAGAAAAAGAAAAGCAAAGTGAGAATTCCATCTCTTGGCTCTCATACTATGGAAGTTTATTATTACTAGGAGCACAAATTCTAGTCAGAATGGTTTCAGAAGCACTTTATAAATTCTGAAAAGGGCTAAATATGGCTCAATCAGAAACAGGCTTACAATAAAACTAACCTACTTCAATATTGCACGGTTTAACTCCTCTTCTCTAGACAGGAAAATAAGACCACAACTTTTGACCCCCAGAGCTACAAGCAGGGAAAAGAAAAAAATGCCTGGATAGGCTTTAATCAGGCTCTTGCTTTGATGGTTCAATTCTGTCCTGAAGCAAAAGCATAGCTCACTGCCAGCAGTGCTGACGGCATCATAAACCTGGCCACGTGAGCGAAATTCACACGCTCCCCAGGCCTCTGCTGCCCTAATCATGGCCAGTCCCGCACACATTTTGGCCGTTGGCTCTAAGAAGCATGAAACAGTAAGAATAAGAGAGTCTGAATCCCCTGCTGGAAAACATTCTAGATGACAAAAGCTCAAATTTTATTCAAAGAAATACAAATGATTATTGTAAGAAAAAGAAAAGATTGTTTTATTGTAAAAAAAGAAAAGATTGTTTGAACACTCACAGATACGGTAGGCAGTTCATGGTTTTCTCCTGAGCACAAGCATCTCCCACAGAGTGGAAAGAACTACAGACTCCAACGTACAACGTACAACATTCCCCATACCAGAATATGGCATTCATCCCAACAGACTCCTTATATTTATGCCTTCCTCGGGACATTTCAAAGCTTACCCTTCTAATTATTCATCTTAGAAAGGAAAATCCTTTGAGTAAAGATAGGGGAGCCATTATACATAGGTGAGGGCTAAAACTGAAGTCATGCAACTTACTTTTAAAGAAGCCAATAGGACTCAAAAATGTATGTATTCTCAAACCCTGAATGAGATTCAAATCTGGCAAGTATAAACAAAGCATATTCACAAAGAGCATACTTGACTCTTGAGGACCTGTGGCATGGGACCTTTAAGACCTAAATAAGCAAAATTCCCAGTAAGTAACAAGAATTTCAAACTTTCATTAGCACCAAGAAAAATAGCTGACTTCAGTTTATTAGCTTTTTTTGAGAGACATGCTAGCATATAGTTAATATTTACAATTTTTTTTAACAAATATTTTATTTATTTACCTGAAAGAGAGAGTGAGAGGGCATGAGCACTCACAAGCAGGGAAAGTGGCAGAAGAAGGAGAAGCAGGCTCCCTGCTAAGGGGCTTGATCACAGGAACCCTGGTATCATGACCACAGCCAAAGGCAGACTCTTAAATGACTGAGCTACCCAGGTGCCCCACAATTTTTTTTAAGACTTATTTGAGAGAGAGAGAGAGAGAGAGAGAGAGAGAATATGCATGCACATGGGAGGAGGGGGAAACGGGAAGGGAGAGAGAATCTTCAAGCACACTCCCTGCTGACTGTGGAGCCAACCTGGGATCATGCTCACAACCCTGAGATCGTGACCTGAACTGATATCAAGAGTCAGATGCTTAAAAGAATCAAGAAAGAAAGGATAAACTGTCTGCAAAGGAATACATCAGATGTCTCAACAGCAACAAGGAAACCAGACACAGTGGACTAATCTTCAGAGTTGTTAGTCAACATATACTGACTTGCCTAGAAAACATCTTTCCTGTATGAAGGTGAAGTAGACACATTTTCAGATTTTCATAAACTAAGAACATTTACTACCAATAGACATTGGCTACAAGAATTTTTAAAGGATGTGTTTCCAAAAAAGGATCTCCCAAGTGTGAGATGCAAGAATGAATCCAGAGCCAATAAACCGGTAAAAGATGTACATAAATGTAAATAACCATTGTTCTTATAAAGTGATAATGATGTGTGATTCACAGGCCTTCCCAAAAAGACAATCTAAAACAGTGGACAGCAACAGGATGTTAAACTGACAGGAAGCAGATGAGTTGTGTAACATGGGCATGGAACAGGCCCTGGGAGGACCTGGAGGGCAGGGTTCCCAAGGGGCATAAAGAAGCTCTCGGGATGATGGGTATCTTCACCGTCTTGAGTGTGACGATGGTATCACATGTATGCGAAAACTTGTACATTTTATACACTTTAACTGTGCATTTTTCCTATGTCAACTGCACCTCACTAAACATCTTTAAAAAAAAAGGAGAGAGAGTTGGATGCTTAACCGACTGAGCCACCCAGGTGCCCCAACATTTATATTTAAACAAGAAATAAAGGCTAAGAAGCAGACTTCTTGGTGAAATGAATTTCTAAAGATTTAGAAGTAGATAATTCTTAAGATGTATACTTCAGGAGAATGCATGCCTAAGGGTTATAAGTGAGTGAGGGGAGGGAAGAAGCCAAGTCCACATAAAATGCCACAGTCAGTCAATACAACAAAGCACTTCAAATACAGATGATCATCACTTACGTGTGGCTTCATGCTGTAGTGGGTCCACTCTAAAAGATTCAGATCAATATTTCTTTTGGTCTTACTTTCATCCTGTAAATACTGACTAAAAAAACAACAAAGAAGGAATATATTGATGAATTCCTGTGGAGACTTACCATTATGATTACGAAGGACACTTAACACACAGGCTACTCTTAAATCCATCTTCACTACTTTTTTAAAAAATGTGATTGCTTTTGGTTTTTAATACTTTTCCTGCTTACAAAAAATGTACATGCTTTAGAAAATTAAGACCTGTAAAATATAAAATGCAAAAAAACCTCCATAGCCATTCCAGCAGTAACTACAATTAGTAGTTTGCTGTATATTCTTCTAGTTCTCCATTTTAAAATTTAAAAACATGCACTTTATTTTTAAAAGTACTTCATTTTACACCTTTTTTTTCTTACTTAAAAATGGATATAAAATGTGGGACAATGGGTGAACCAGGGAAAGGGGATTAAGAGCACACTTACCACGATGTGCACTGATTAATATACAATGTTCTATAATGGCTGAATCACTATGTTGACTCCACTGTACACCTGAAACTAATGTAACACTGTGCTAACTATACTGGAAGTTAAATAAAAGATCTAAAACAGAAAGTATCTACACTTGAGAGCACAGCACAACTAGAGTTGTCAAATTACTAAATTACACACCTGAAACTAATATAACATTGTGTGTCAACCATACTTCAATTAAAAATTAAAACAGATATAAAACAAAACAACTGGCCTAGACACCCCCCCAACAAAAAAAAAGTCTTCACCATGAAAAAACAAAAAAAGGATGACTATTCTAAATTAGGCTAAAGAGACATTAAATCCACGTGTGAACTCTGACTGGCTTCCTGGATTAGGGAACAAACTCTAACACGAGGGGTTCATAGGGTGAACGGAGGGGAAAAAAATGAAACAATATGGCACAAACCAGAGGGACTTAACCTCAGGAAACAAACTGAGGGCTGCTGGGGGGAGGGATAGGGTGGCTGGGTGATGGGCATTGAGGAGGGTATGTGCTATGGTGAGCGCTGTGAATTGTGTAAGACTGATGATTCACACACCTGTATTCCTGGGGCAAATAATACATTATGTTTTAATTTTTAAAAAACCCTATAAAACATATCTGAGGAAATCAGAACATGAGCCAAAAATTACATATGACTGATTGCTAATTTTCCTCCTTTTAAATTAATTGAGAGAGACAGGGAGAGGGAGAGAGACTCTCAAGCAGACACCCCACTAAGCACAGAGTCGGACATGGCTAAGCACTAAATCCCATGACCCTGAGATCATGACCTGAGCCAAAACCATGAATCACATGTTCAAGTGACTGAGCCATCCTGATGGCTGATTTTCTTAAGTGCGATAATGACATTGTGATTACATAAGGGAATTTCCTTGTTCCCAGGAGATACATACTTGCCTATTAACAGTGATTTAAGTTTATCCAGATCTTCTGAGGGTTATCAAGTTTAAGCTAGGCATCTCCCTTCTCACCCTAACCTTCACGTAAAGGCAACCGGCATCAGTGGTGGCCGGGTATGCACTCTCAGTGGGAGCAATGTTGCCTCCAGGCGAGGGGGGGGGGGGGCTGGGGGGGGGTAATTGGTTCTTGGAAGGCAAGAATCTTAGATATTTCAAAGGTGTGTAGCCCGCTAAACTTAACAAACAAAAAGTCTTATTCTTTAGCACTATTTTCTCTTGTCATGGAGAAATTATAAATTAAATGAAATTTTTCTAGGTGAGGGGAGGTAATAATGCAAAAAAGACAAAAAAAGCTAAACTGGGAGCATCAAGAAAGGGAGTGGGCCTCAGATACCCACAGAAGGGAGAGGGAGAAAGAAAGAGCAGAGAGTGAGGTGTGACAGAAGTATGATTTTTTTGTATCTTGTTATAATCAGGACACAAAACTTTGCTGTATGATTTCAGCAAGAACATTTCTACATATGTGATAATATATGTGTGTGCACATGTATGTATTTTTATTTTTTTTCATAACACAGCCACCCTATCCCTCCTCCTCACCCCCCAGCAAGCCTTGGTTTGTTTCCTGAGATTGAGTCTCTTATGGTTTGTCTTCCTCCCCAATCCCATCTTGTTTCATTTTTTTCCCTCCCTAGCTCCCACAACTCCCTGCCCTGCCTCTCAAATTCCTCATATCGGAGAGATCATATGATAATTATCTTTCTCTGATTGATTTATTTCGCTCAGCATAATACCCCCAGTTCCATCCACATCGTTGAAAATGGCAGGATCTCATTCTTTTTGATGACTGAATAGTATTCCTGCGTGTGTGTGCGCGCATGCATGCGCGCGCACGTGTGTCTCTATGTGTGTGTGTGTCTGTGTGTGTGTGTGTACCACTTCTTTATCCATTCATCTGTTGATGGACATCTAGGTTCTTTCCATAGTTTGGCTATTGTGGACATTGCTTGTGCACATGTATGTGTGCACATTTTATATACATCTTAAACAGAAAAGACTAGAAGGAAATAACTGCTTTATAAACAATTCAGTGTCTCTTGTGATTTTTTTAAACTTTCTTCTAAACTTTCTATTCAAGACAAATAGTAAAAAAAAAGGACCTTGAGAAAGAGAGAACAACATTGAGAAAGAAAGAATTGAACTAATTGTTGTAACAAATTCTCTTGTCATTCACTTAAGAGGTTCTTTATCAAAGTACCCTTATAAACTTATTCAAGTATCCTTACTAAAATTAAAAACGAGAACCCCCTGATGTTTCTAGTGAGCAGAAGGGGTTCAAAGCAGATTGTTCTTACTGAACTGCTTCCTCACTGTGAAATTCATGTCACCGCTTCACACAGCTTAATAAGTGGCTATGCTTAAGGGCAGGTTTCTAGCAATTACTATTTGAAATAGTTGCCTACAAACCATATGCTTTAACTTAAAAGTTACCTCTTGGTTCTGAGATGAACCTAACTATCACGGAAAGCAGAGACATGGGCAGGTTTAAGAATTTGAGGAATAAAACCCTAGTTAACAGTTCTTCAGAAACTTCAGAGTAATGTATCAATTCCAAAGAAACCTAATTCAAATCACGGGATTCTAATAAGACATACTTTACATTACAGTGCATGGCAAACTTATTTCCAATGATGCTACTAAATAAAACCTCTCAGTTAAGATCAGATATTAGGAGTTTTTGTTTGTTTGTTTTTGTTTTTTGGGGGGTTTTTTGTTTGTTTGTTTTTGGACAAGAAAATGAATTCAAGTCAATCCCTGAACAACTGGGAGAAGAACCTTCAACATTACACTACCATCCACCAGAACCTCCTTGGATTAAAGAGAAGACAGATCAACTAACAAGGGCATAATGACACAACAGTGAAGTATTTCAGCTTTTACTTACAGGAGAATCTCACAGATCCTGTGGCCCTTTTGTCCCATAGAATCCAGATATTTAAGACACCTTTTTCTTAGATCTATCACCTAAAAATAGAAAAATACAATATCCAGCAACATCTTAACCACAGAGAATTTTATTTCTAAAAGGAAAAGCATCTTTTAAAAAGTCAATACAAACACCGACATAAATGGATTTCTAAGACACACCTTTTATAAAATATCACAGATGATATGAGCTTCATTTCTATTAAATTATATACTTCTAGTCCCAGAGAAAAGCCTAGAAACTTACTCACTAAAACACCAGTGGTCCTCTCAAAGTAATGAGATTTTTTTTCTTGTTTTTTTTCTTTATACCTTTACTTTTCTATCACAAATCTGTACTATCTTGTAAACAAAACTAAAGAAAACAAATAAAGAACTCATATGTATACTGAAACTCTGTTTTCCTGTATGCCATCGAGCTTTCTTTCTATGTGTGTGTGATTATAATTTAATCTTTTATTTTTCACACTATTTTTTAAATTTAAATTCAATTAACAGCCATTTAGCTTTCTAAGTTGTTCAACTCATGAACCAAGAAGGGACTCTACAGAGTAAGCCCGTATATGTACTATCGGATTTTTAACTGGATAGAAAAGGGTAAGCTTCATTAGTCAAGAAAACAGCCATTATACAGACACCAACAATTAACCCTCTCAACTCACCACCAGGCTCCAATGTACCTTCCGATGAATAGGCACCAGAATAAGTTCCTGTTCAAAGAGACTGACCCCTTTGGTCCATCTTTTCACTGCCTGGTAACCACCAGACTTTAATTTGGGATAGAAAAAAGTACTGAATGCGTGAAGTGCTGGATATCCTTGTTTTTTGTTTCTTTCCACCAGAAGATTCATGTAAAAATTAATGACCTGTAATACCAAGGGAGTAAACGTCAGAACATGTCAAGCACACGACCAAAATTAAATTTCTACCTAACTCAATTAGGATGAATTAGAAGGTAAGAAGCTCCAGGGAAGAAAGGTACTAAAGATGGGGATGAGAGGACCATTTACAGCAGAATAAGGAAAATAAAAGATAATGAGTCCAAAATGTGAAGACTTAAGGAGTGAAATTGTACTTTTGAAGCATGTGAGTAAAAGAGCCACGGAACTCAAGGACAAGGGCTGCAATAATGAAAGGGTGTATGTAACTTTATCACATGAAAAAGCAGAAATATTAATCAGAATTGAATTTTACTATTTATAAATTTTACTACATATAAAAAAACTGGAAGAAAAGACACCTAAACACTAATATTTTTTTTGAGTGGTGGCACTTTTGAATGACATTTTTCTTTTACTTTTCCTGTATTTCCCAAATTTTCTATAATAAATTTATAACATTTATAATGTAAAACAAAAATACTAGTTTTATAAGCCCCAAGCCCTTATAATTAGGTAAAATCACTTTGGCTATCAATGGTAAACGGTTAAGCATAATGACAGAATGGGGGGAAAAAGAACAACTTACTTCATCATTGAGCCAGTGACAGTTCTTCAAGGTCTGGATATCCCCTCGAGTGATTCGCAGCTTGAAAGCACTACTTAAGACCTCATCTTGTGGGCCATGACCTAGAGCATTACTGATTTCCCTTTCCATGTCCTGAATTAGAAAGTACAGAGGTTGTATTTTAAATAGAACCACAATCAGATTGCAAAAGTCTACGGCTAAAACAAGTTTTCGTCTCTATAATACAAAGCAGTTTTAGTAATACTTATTAAAATGTTAGTTCAATTACCAGCTTCTGGAAACAATAATTTGGTAACAAAATGTACATCAAAGTATAGTTTTAATGATCCCACTACCATTTATTGAGCACTATGAGTCAAACATGGTACCAGATCCTTGAAGCATATCACTAATCCTTGCTTATGGGGAAAGTATTATCATCATTTTATAGAAGCGGTGAAGCTCAGAAAACTTAGGTTATGTGCTCAAAGTCAGACAGTTATTAAAAGGAAGAACCTAGCATGGAACTCCGGGGTATCCCAGGGTATCTAACTTTCTAGCCTTTGCTCCTTTCACAATACTCTAAGTATTTTCTCACTTTCCTTATTTACCTACTAAAATTTTATTTAAAGTGATCAAAGTAACAAAATCAGAACCCCTAAGAGATGATACTATACAGTTTGGGCATGAAGGGAATAAGCAAAGAAGGAGAAACTGGAAAACACGGCAGTGGTTTACCGAGTCCTCACTGAATAGACAGCTTCATTATTCTAAAGAATTAAGCAGCATATTTAAGCTACTGAGATGAATCTATTAACCCAGCAGAAATTAGTTTCATTCAAATATTTTAAATCCTGCTTCCTCCACTGCATGCAATTGTGCCATTTTGTGGATTTCTCCACTTGGATGTCCAATATATAGTAAGTGCTCAACAGGTTCCCACTGCATGGTGACTGACAACCACCTCCTAACACAACATTGGAAAAGGAGCCAAGTTACAGGCTCACCTTTAAAATGAGAATTCTTAACTACCCTCATTTCCTCGTTTTTTCAAATAAGTTTTTACTATTTTCAAATGCAATAATCAACGAAAGGGACATTTTAGAATGATTTAAGAACACTTTTAAGAAAATGCCATGAACTCATTCCTAATGCCATACCCATAATATGTAACCCAAAATATCTGAATACAAATCTGCAAAGAACCCATTATATTCCAAGATATGTGACAAATATGTCTACTCACATTTGCTGAACATTAATCTGATCCCTTAGGCCACCTTCAGAGATCACTAATGATCAATGTAGCCAGTGACTGGACAGCCCTTGGACCTGATTTCTCTCATACACTCATCCCTAGCCTGGAGAAACTCCTCAAAATAAAACATGTGTTCAATTTTTGATAACTGAAGTCATTTAAAAACATGCCTCTTATTCTGATCAACACAAGAAATAATACCTCTGTAAGTTCAAGAAGATCATCCATCCTTTTATCCCTCTCTTTGCCTGAGCAATGTTTTTCTTTTGTCTCAAGTATTGACAATTTCCTCCTGAGAAAGCCATTGCTCCCACTGCCCAGGCGGAGTCGGGCTGACACCTCTTCGGATAGGTCAGGTTCCAGCTGGTGTCCCCTCCTCTGATCAAAAAAGTTTCTATATTCTATTGACATGTTTGATATTTACACATATAAACACACATAACACATGAAACACAGAACAGTGCCATTATCCTGAGAGAATTAGCGAATCTCCCCAATAAGTGAATGAGAGTTTGTCTATCTGCCTGTCCCTGCAAGAGGAACAAAAGAATGTTCAAAGCCTAAGCTTCACAAGACACCTCAATTATAAGCCAGGAAACAGGACACTCATCACTTTCCCCGTAGGCAGCAAGAAAAGTCTTTTCAGTTCTCTTAGGCCAATGAAAAATAAGACGATTGTAAGACATTTTGAAGTGTTTTAAAAAAGCAAAACCTATGACCCATAATTCCATCACTCGGAATAAGTAATTTATTCTTTATAATAAGTAAACTTGATCCATTTCATCTTGTTAAAGGAATTATTTACCACATAAAAAATGTACAAGCATTTACATACCACTTGATTTTTGTAAAATTAACACCTATGTAAGCACCATTCGGGACAGCAAATAGAACTCTGCCAGCATTCCAGAAACTCTGACAATATCCTTCTTTATTGTGACCCTATGTGATCTTTAATAGTGAATTTAAGTCATCTAGTAGCCCAACTTTTAAAATTAAGAAACTGAGTTAGAAAGAGAGAGTTAGAAAAGAACCGTACTGGTCTCAACACGCTGAGCCAGTACTCCTCACTCTAGTTCACTGCCAGGGATCCTGGTCCTGGGAAACCAGCAACTGCTGGCCCCTCCCCACAGCCCCAGACAGCACATGCTTCAGGTTTGGCTCAAAGAGACGCACCAGGAAGTCTTTGGCAAGGTTCCAAATATACTCCCTCTCTGTGCTCTCTCAGGAATAGTTTCCCCCCTTTTGTAGCTGCTGTTCCACAGGCAATAAATAACAAGTCAATACAGAAGGCTTTGCTCCAAATGACTGGAAATGGGGATGTTCAGAGACCCACACTCATCCTTACAAAGAGGTATAATGGGAGAAGAAAAACTTGATCGAACTGATACTCTACATAAAGCAGCACCCTAAACTTTGGTATTTCTATGCATCTAAAATGTAAAATAATCTAAAACTTGCCTTTCATTTAGAAATGTATTACTTTTGGACATGGACTGTTTAGCAAAACATTCTGCTACTATTATTTTAAATGTTGGTATTGCTATGGAGATCACCAGAACACTTTTTATTCCCGTACTTACACCAAAAAATGTAAAATCCAATTAAGCATAAGACTGCTACTGCTCTGATATAAATCTGACGTCCTGACTCCTTAAGAAGGTCCTAAATAGATCTTTCCTAGAGACTGTATGATTTTTTAAAAATTCTCCAAAAGAAGCCAGGTGCTACAGATAAGGGTTGGGATGGAGGCAAGCTGCTCTCTCTTACAAAAAAGGTGGCTACCATACAGAGGTAAAAATCCGAGAATTCAGAAGGAAGCCAAAAGTCGTACATCTTCAATGCCTACTGCTTTTTCAACGAAAATTAGAAATCAAATATGTTTTCATCTTTCTCACTTTTCATGAGCACCAAAAATTTTAACATCGGTCAGGTGAAAAGAGTAAAACAACATAAAATTTAACTTGGGTTTCCACTTACACCTTCATTTTCAAGTCGGATTCCAACTGTTCTCTCTGTATCAGAAATTTTCCCCTTTGAACAACACCTGAGGAAAAATATCGGGAGAGCACAGACTAGATAATTTTAACTTGTACATAGGAGACTAATTTTAGAAATAAGACTTAAAAATTTATCAACAAAAACCTCCTGGAGTTTATATAGTCCTCTAAACCAAGGGTCAGCAAAGTTTTTCTGAAAAAGGATCAGAGAGTAACTATTTTGGGCTTTGCAAGTCTTACGGGTTTTGTTTTTTGTTGTTGTTGTTTCTTTTTAGGTAACCTCTATGTCTAACATGGGGCTCAAACTCATGACTAAGGAAGCCAAGATCAAGAGTCACATGCTCGGCAGACATGTCTTAAAGTATTTATCACATCTTCTCAACTTCCATCACAGTTTAAAAACAGCCAGACAGTATGTAATTGAATTAGCATGAATGTGTTCCAATAAAACTTTACTTAAAAAAAAAAAAATAGGCAGGTGGACCAGATTGGGACAATGGGCCATAGCTTACCCCAAACTCTGCTATAAAGGAACTATCATCCAAAGTCCTAAAGGCACACAGAACTGCCTTTACTGTTCTTATATACTCTAAGTGCTAACGCCTAAAAGGCCCACGACAGCCACCCTCCTATCCAAATTGACACCTGCATCTCCCAACCCCTAATGCCCAAGAGAGCAGGACAGTGGGCATCCAACACAACAGCTACCCATGGACCCATATATGCTGACCAGCTACCACAACTAAGGGGAGTTCAGAAGTCTTTAGATATATAACTTATGAAGAAAAGAACATATCAAAAGAAAACTAAGAATGAACTGAACAACGTACCTCTTCTCACTTCTCACTGAGTATAAAGGTCCCCTTGTTTCAACAACTCTGTCTGTGAAGATGATAAAAGATTGAATGTTTCCTTTATTAATCAACCACACAGCTAGAAATTCAACTTACACAGTTTCTAAAGCATCAAGACATTCACATATCATTTAGTGCCATTTAGTGAACAGCTAGTGGAGAAATATAAAGAAATTAATATAATATTAAGAAACTAATTTTAGGCTCACAAAATATTTGCTAAGTAGAAGCCAGAAATAATAATGAGGAATCTTATGAATCTACTTCATCTTGAAATAGCCTTTTTACTAAAGTACTTGTACTGGATAAGTCCAAGTTGAAGCCCTGGCGTCTGACGATGTTTTAAACTTTGGTACACCATCTTTCACTAGGATGTCATTTCTCACTTTCACGCGCACATCAACTAAGGTCAATATACGGAGATAGGGCTATGCCTGGGACTCACATTGTTTTGGAACAAACTGAGTTGTTTTGACTCCGTGACTTTGCTCTTCCCCCCAGCCTTTGGTCTTTAATGTGTCCATCTGACTTCTTTGAGAGCTTAGGAACACAGAAAGTGAAGAAGGTCAGATACAAAAGCAAAGTCTACCATAAATATTCATTATCTCCATCTGACAAGCTTCTCGAAACAGGGCTTACCGCTACTGATGTTACCCTGTAACTTCAAATCCCCACCATTTGGGACTGGGATACAAGGAATGTAAGCCTGATGCTAATATTTCAGCCAAGTTACCCTAACCTCCAGTTTCAATGTTTGTAAAATTGGATGTTCTCAAACCCCAGCACTACCTCAACCAAAAAAGCTCAGTATGACAAAACTCAAGTTAAAAGATAAAAAAACTTTAAATGACATGATGAAATGGATCCTAAAACAATACAATAAAAGCAGAAATGTAAACAGCAAAATAGTTTGAGGGTTTTGCCGACATGCCAAGAGCAAAAGCCCATGAAGCACACCGCTGCTTCCAAAAATAGCGAGTCAAAACAGAGAAAATATCAACACTCTGAGTAAATGAATTAAAAAAATGCTTAACAAAAGTTAAAATTCCTAGACAAGTAATCTTTTGTTATTTGTACATTCAACAAGTGAGGCAGCCTTGTGACTTTTACCTTCAACTTGCCATTACATAATTTCCAGGATCCCCCCACCCCTGCTGTGTATTCTCACACCACTTGTTAGAATTATCCTGCATGCCTCAATCCTGTACTCACAAATTTTTTTGTCTCTTTTTTAGAGGTGAATATAAGGCCAGACATCAATTCCTTCTGCCGCTGCCATCTATTTGCCCAAAGCATTAGAATATTTAACAAGAACTCTTACAAAGAAAACTTTCTATAACCTTACGCGACTTTAATCTTATCTCTAAAGTGGAGGACTTCCAATCTTGCAAAAATGCATTCAGACATGCCACAGGGACCGCATGTATCAGAGAGAGAGAGGGGCTGGGACAGGAGAGAGGGAGAACTGGGCAGGAAAGGAGAAGGAGGGGGAAAGAGAAAGAAAAAGACAAGAGACTAAGGGAAACATGTGCTGGAAGGTTGAAAAAAACTCTCCCTAAGAACTTGATTTCAACCTGTAATTCTACTTTTCTATATCAGAGTTTCAAGAGTTCATGTGAGCAAAAGATTCTAAAGCTAACAGAAAAATCTATTTTGTAAAACCACTGCGCTCTATATATCTTATTACTAGATACAACATTCAGGCAAATTTAAGGCTAGTTCTCTCAATGTAAACCTCTTCTTTCAACAAAGCCTTTCTCACCAATCCCCCTCTCCAAAAATAAGGAAAAAGATGTGTGGCAAAGCATTTAGCTCATTTTTACCTGTGATAAGTTGGAGTTACAGGAGGAACAGAGTTTCCATGACCACCTTCTTTAAGTCGCTCCAATAACCTTCGGTACTTCTCTCTTTCCTCTTTTTGAACACCCTAAATAAAATAAAGGATGTCATTTAAGGGTTAACACAGTAAAGCTATCATTAAATCATAAACAGAGACTAAGATGTCAAATGCAGCCCACAGATGTGTTTTATTTGCCGGCACTTTTTAAATTTCTTGAATTACCAACTTTTAAATTTGAAAAGAAAAATCTAAAAATCTGGCCTCTTTCAAAAAACTGAATTAACAATCTGGAGCTGTGTAGGGCTATTTTCCTTAGATGGGCCACTCACTCTAGCCCGCTCCACTCATTTACATTATCCGCTAGACTCTGATGGCATCTGAGTTTGTTTTTTTTTTAAACATTTTATTTATTTGACAGAGAGAAACACAGCCAGAGAGGGAACACAAGCAGGGGGAGTGAGAGAGGGAGAGCAGGCTTCCTGCCAAGCAGGGAGCCTGATGTGGGACTCGATCCTGGGTCTCCGGGATCATGACCTGAGCCGAAGGCAGTAGCTTAACCAACTGAGCCACCCAGGTGCGCCGGCATCTGAGTTTTTGACAGTTTTTGTCAACCGCAAACAACTCAACCGAAATAAATCCACTTGCATATTGAGAACATTCAGTTTCCAAAATGGATCTGGTCTCATCAAAGTCACCAATGACTTCCACAGCCAGATCCAGCAGACTTCCTCAGCCCTTATTTAAATTGACCTCTCTCTCCAACACCTCACCCTGATCTCCCTTTGCCTTCCTAGACAATACACTCCTGATTTCTTATCTTCTCAGTCTCCACTGCCAATTATTTCTTCTGCCTGCTCTCATATGCCGATGGTCTGCTCATTATCTCTTCTCTCACATTACGTTCTCTCCCTGAGTCCTCTCTCCAGCTCCCTTGATTTATCAAACACCAGTACACAGAAGATTCAGAAATGTCTCTAACCCTGCCTCCTTCTCTTAACTCTCATCATCTATACCCAAGAGTCTACAGGACAGGTCTTCTTGCAGGTTTCAAAGGCACTTTAAACAATGTCCAAAACTCAGGGTCATCATCTTCCCCCTTCACAGGGTATCTTCATTGACTGAAATCTGAAACTCAGGCTCTTCTCTCTAACTTTGTATTACCCTTGCCCAATGAATATGGACTTGTTAATATTACTTTCTAATATTTCTAGAATATATCCTGCATATACCCTATATTTTTGCTCATCCCCATCTCTGATTTCTTTTTTTTTAAATAGATTTTATTTTTATTTTATTTTATTATTTTTTTTTAAAGATTTTATTTATTTATTTGACAGAGAGAAACACAGGCAGAGAGGGAACACAGCAGGGGGGAGTGAGAGAGGGAGAGGAGGCTTCCGGCTGAGCAGAGAGCCCGATGTGGGGCTCGATCCCGAGTCTCCAGGATCATGACCTGAGCCGAAGGCAGTCATCAACCAACTGAGCCACTCAGGTGCCCCATATTTTTATTTTATTTTTTTAAGATTTTATTTATTTGACAGAGAGAAACACAGCCAGAGAGGGAACACAAGCAGGGGGAGTGAGAGAGGGAGAAGCAGGCTTCCCAACGAGCAGGGAGCCCGATGTGGGACTCGATCCCGGGTCTCCGGGATCAAGACCTGAGCCAAAGGCAGCTTAACCAACTGAGCCACCCAGGTGCCCCCCCATCTCTGATTTCTCATCTAAGACATCCTTCAGTCCGTTCCTCTCTCTGCTTGCCTCTGTTGATTACAACTATTTAGGTACAAGCTCCGAGGGGACAGGAACCACATTTTATTCAATTTTTGAACTGCTGACAACTAGCACAACATCTGGACCTCAAATAATTCTTTGACTAATAAAACTAAATGGCTCAGAAAACCATCTAGCAAAATGCAATAGGTGATGGTCCTGGGAAATGCCAAGTACAGGAATAATTCTAAATTCTAGAATAAGCAAAGATCTCAAGAGAAAAGTAAAAAGATGACCGTTGACAAAGATATCATGCTAAGTGCCCTGAAAAAGTAAAAAGAGGACATGTTCAGCTTTACTTCTCTTCCGCAGTCACAATTATGCCTTATAAAGGAAACAAGTTAGTAGAAAAATTCAAACACCCGAAAGAAATAGAATCTCCTCTCTTCTTAGCATGATTCCTTTTTCTGTCCTATAGTGAAAACATCATCTGAAAATTGATGAATTACGTATGTATACAATATCTTCCGAAGGGTACGTACAAGTATATCAGTGGTTCTTTGCTAACTATCAGACAGGGCCGTGGGGTCAGGTACTGGAAGGGAAACTGGGAAATTTACAGTCATTGTACACCTTTCCATCCCTTTTGAATTCTGTACCCCAGTACACATATTTATTCCCCTAAAAATTCATAAACTATTTTTTCAAAGAGATCAGAGGCTAAAAGGGCTTACCTCCTCCACGGTACAGTGGGGACGCCTCAGACCCTTGCCACCCTCTTCAGAAATCATCTCTGTTACAACCTGTTCCTGAGGCTTCCAGGTTAAGGAACTCTCTGAAGGGCCTTTGCTATGACGACGGCCACCTGCTCTTCTGTTATACGACTCTGAGTTCAAAGTAAAACTGAGAGATGGAAAAAAAGAAAATAAAAAGTTACTACCAAACTCCTTAAGTTGCTGAAATTTAAGCTCCAGACTATCCTGTGATTAAGCTGTCTGTCCTAGGCTAAGCCTGTTCCTGTCAAATCAGACAACTACCATTCACAAAAGTTAAATCTATCTCTAGAGCAGAGGGCACCCCGCTATAGAGTGTCTGTTTGTGGTCACCAGGACTTCTATACGAAAGCCTCTGCCTTCTTCTTCATGCCCAACTGTCCAACCACAACTCTGGATGTACCTCTCCTGTGATACACACCCCCCTCTGGTGCTACACTTTTCCTTTAGTCACCTGGCACCAATGAAACTAATTACTGGTGTCATTATTTAATGTCTACATCCTACACTAAACTTTAAATTCCATGAAAACAGAGGTTACATCCTTTCACTACTGTATCCCAGTACAGGATCTAGGTCAAGAGGCACTCAGTAATTACCTACTGAATGCTAAATTAATACACGCTAAAGAAATGGAAGCTATGAAGCCCCCACCTAGTCCTTGTTGCTGGTGACAAAGCCCACCTCTCCTGCAGTTACCAATAATGTGTCAAACTGGTATCCTACCCCTCTTGATGTGATTTTTTAAAAAATATTTTATTTATTTGACAGAGAGAAACACAGATAGAAAGGGAACACAAGCAGAAGGAGTGAGGGAGGGAGAAGCAGGCTTCCCCTTGAGTAGGGAGCCTGAAGCGGGGCTCAATCCCAGGACTCCGGGATTGTGACCTGAGCCAAAGGCAGACGCTTAACAACTAATCCACCCAGGTGCCCCTCTTTTTTTCTTTTTTAAAGATTTTACTTATTTGACAGAGAGAGAGAGACAGCCAGAGAGGGTACACAAGCAGGGAGAATGGGAGAGGGAGAAGCAGGTCCCCGACAGAGCAGGGAGCCCGACGTGGGGCTCGATCCCAAGTCCTGAGGATCATGACCTGAGCCAAAGGCAGATGCTTAATGACTGAGCCACCCAGTCGGCCCGATGTGATGTTTTTCAAAAGGATAAACCAGAGGTGCCTGGGTGGCTCAGAGGGTTAAGCCTCTGCCTTTGACTCAGGTCATGGTCTCAGGGTCCTGGGATTGAGCCCCACATCGGGCTCTCTGCTCGGCAGGGTGCCTGCTTCCCCCTCTTTCTCTGCCCGCCTCTCTGCCTATTTGTGATCTGTCAAATAAATAATAAAATCTTAAAAAAAAAAAAAGGATAAACCACAGATGTAGTATTTTTTTTAAAGATTTTATTTATTTATTTGACAGAGATCACAAGTAGGCAGAGAGAGAAAGGGAACAGGCTCCCTGCTGAGCAGAGAGCCCGACGTGGGCCTCGATCCCAGGACCCTGAGATCATGACGTGAGCAGAAGACAGAGGTTTTAACCCACTGAGCCACTCAGGTGCCCCCGATGTAGTATTTTTACAACAAACAGAAACAAAAACAAAAAAACGTATTATCTTGAACAAGTAATAAGTAATC
The DNA here is from genome assembly GCA_004023965.1 of Spilogale gracilis. Classification (NCBI taxonomy): domain Eukaryota; kingdom Metazoa; phylum Chordata; class Mammalia; order Carnivora; family Mephitidae; genus Spilogale; species Spilogale gracilis. Next base: position 124,927 of record PITA01002311.1, read on the forward strand.
ATCAGACAAAATTAGGGAACACTCTATAAGAAAAATGCCATCTACTCTTCAAAAATATCTATGCCCTCAAAGACAAAGAAAGGCTAGGGAACTGTTCCAGATTAAAGGAGATCAAAAAAGGGGCACCTGGGTGGCTCAGTTGGTTAAGTGGCTACCTTTGGTTCAGGTCATGATCTCAGGGTCCTGGGATCAAGCCTCACATTGGGCTCCCTGCTCAGTGGAGACCCCACTTCTCCCTCTTCCTCTGCCTGCTGCTCTGCCTTTATTTGTGTGTCCAAAAATAAAACCTTTAAAATAGGGGCACCTGGGTGGCTCAGTTGGCTAAGCGACTGCCTTCGGCTCAGGTCATGATCCTGGAGACCCGCAATTGAGTCCCACATCGGGCTCCCAGCTCGGCGGGAAGCCTGCTTCTCCCTTTCTCACTCCCCCTGCTTGTGTTCCCTCTCTGGGTGTGTTTCTCTCTGTCAAATAAATAATTAAAATCTTTAAAAAAAAAAACAAACCTTTAAAATGAATAAACAAAGGAGATTAAAAAGATATGATCCTGCACTGAATCCTGGACCAGAAAAAAAATCACCTCTATAATGGAAAAATTTAAATGAGATTACATAATAGTATTATATCAATGTCAAATATTTTGTTTATTTGTGATTATAAAAGTGAATGTCCTCACTCTTAAGAAATAAACACACTCATGCACTTAGGATTAAAGGGGCATGAGTCTAAGACTCTCATGTGCTTCAGAAAAAAATATTAGGTATATATGACAGAGCATGATGAAGCAAATGTGGCAAAACGGTACCAACTGGTGAATCTGGGTCAAATGAACTCATCTGCAGAGTTTTAAAATACACGAAGACAAATACTGACATAACTAAAAGGAGAAATAGACAAATCCATAACTACAATAGAAAATAACACTCTTCATTTATCAATCAGCAGAAAAATAGAAAATCAGTAAGACCTGTAGAACATTACCAGCCAACCTGATCTGTGTGACAATTATAGAACATTCCACCTAACAATAGCAGAATCCCTTTTTTTTTTTTAAGATTTTATTTATTTGACAGAGAGAAACACAGCCAGAGAGGAAACACAAGCAGGCAGAATGAGAGAGGGAGAAGCAGGTTTCTCGCTGAGCAGGGAGCCCGATGTGGGGCTCAACCCTGGGTCTCCGGGATCATGACCTGAGCCGAAGGCAGTCACTTAACCAACTGAGCCACCCAGGCACTCCAAAATACATATTCTTTTCAAGTACCCACTGAACATCACCCAGCGAGACCATATTCCAGGACATAAAACAGATGTTAACACATTTTAAAAAACTGAAATTATACTACAGTTTATTCTCTGACTCTAATGGAATTCAACGAAAAATAACAAAATGATACTTGTTCATACTTTCTCTCTTAGCCCTACAATCAGCTACTTATCCAACTCCAAAGGGGCTGCTTTTCAGTTTGTCTCATTCTTAAACACGAATGGAGGGTCAAAGAGTTACCAGATATTTGAACAAAGATATTGAAAGATATCACGTAAGCATTATTGGGCGCCTGGGTGGCTCAGTTGGTTAAGCGACTGCCTTTGGCTTGGGTCATGATCCCGGAGACCAGGGATCGAGTCCCACATCGGGCTCCCTGCTCGGCGGGAAGCCTGCTTCTCCCTCTCTCACTCCCCCTGCTTGTGTTCCCTCTCTGGCTGTGTTTCTCTCTGTCAAATAAATAAAATCTTTAAAAAAAAAAAAAAAAGAAAAGGAAGAAAGAAAGGTATCACTTAAGCATTATTTATAACAGCCAAGACACGGAAGCAAGCTAAGTGTCCATCAGTGGATGAGTGGACAGAGAAAATACACACTGAAATGTTATTCAACCATAAAAAAGAAGGAAACCTTGCCATTTGGAAAAACACAGATGGACCCTGGGGGTATGATGTTAAAGTGAAATAAGTCGGACAGAGAAAGACAAATATGATTCACTTATATGTGGAATCAAAAAAGCAAATAAAGCCAAACTTATAGGCACAAACCTCCAGTTACCAAATAAGTAAGTCATGGGATGACTTGTCATGGAAACACCATGGTGACATAGTTAATAATATCATGTCGTATATTTGAAAGTTACCAAGGCAGTAGATCTTAAAAGTTCTCATCACAGGGAAAAAATTGGTAACTCTGTATGGTGATGGACATTAACTAAACTTATTATAGTAATCATTTCAATAATATATGCAAACATAGAATCATTAAGTTGTAAACCTGAAATTATTATATTATAGCTCAGCAACAACAAAAAAGACTCTAATATGAAAAAAAAAAAAGACCAAAATAAACCAAAGTGGGGAAAGAAATTCATGGGAAACAAAGTAGGGAGACAAGAAAATATTAAAATAATTAACAGCTCTAGAGAGATAAGAAAAAATATGGCATCCATCTTTGCCTGTTTTTTTTTTAATCTCTGCCTGCCCAACAGTGGGTTCCAACCCACAACCCAAGATCAAGGGTCATATGCTCCACCCACTGAGCCAGCCAGGCAGACCCTTCTTTTGCCTCTTTTAGTAAGAATAAGACTCTTTTTTTTTTTTTAAGATTTTATTTATTTATTTGACAGAGAGATCACAAGTAGGCAGAGAGGCAGGCAGAGAGAGAGGAGGAAGCAGGCTCCCTGTTGAGCAGACAGCCCGAAGCAGGCCTTGATCCCAGGACCCTGAGATCATGACCTGAGCCGAAGGCAGAGGCTTTAATCCACTGAGCCAGTGGGCTAGAGGCGTCCAAGAGTAAGATTCTTAGAGAAAGGAAAAAACTGTAAGAGGAGGGAGTAGGAGGACTCTTCTGACTTAAAAACTATGACATCTAAAAATAAATCAGTAAAAGATTTCCTTCTTAGGGGAAAGGAGAAAAGCAAAAGAAGAGAATGTATATATAAAATTTAGATCAATCAGATCAATATAAAGAAAAATAAGAAAAATAATATCCAAGCAACAGAAATTCTAGAATGTGAGAACACAGAAAGAAGAAAGTTACTAATAAAAGAAGAAAAGTTCACAAAACTGATGTGTTCAGTATATGAAAATTCATCATGGTTTCTGCATTTTCCATATGCATATTATACTTCAAAAATAAAGTTTAGCGGGTGCCTGGGTGGCTCAGTTGGTTAAGCGACTGCCTTCAGCTCAGGTCATGATCCCGGAGACCCAGGGTTGAGCCCCACACCGGGCTCCCTGCTCAGCGAGAAACCTGCTTCTCCCTCTCTCATTCTGCCTGCTTGTGTTTCCTCTCTGGCTGTGTTTCTCTCTGTCAAATAAATAAAATCTTAAAAAATAAAAAAATAAAAAAATAAAGTTTAGGGAAGGTGGGTGAGGAGATGGGTAAAATAGGTGATGAGGATTAAAGAGTACACTTATCATGATGAGCACTCAGTAATGTGTAGAATTGTTTAATCACTAGATTATTCACCTGAAACTAATATAATACTGTATGTTAAGTATACTGGAATTAAAATAAAAAAAACAATAAAAAACTAAAGTTTAGGGGCATCTGGTGGTTCAGTCGGTTATGTGTCCAACTCATGGTTTCAGCTTCAGTTGTGATCTCAGGGTCATGGGACTGAGCCCTGTATGGGGCTCTGCTGGAGATTCTCTCCCTCACCCTCCCTCTCTGTCCCTCCCATTGCTGGTGTCCTCTCTCTCTCTCTCTCCCTCTCTCTCAAATAAATAAAATCCTTTAAGAAAATAAAGTTTAGAAGTGAGCAACAAATCTTTTTGGAAAGGTTTTCAAAATCAGATGCTGTAGTATAGTGTTGAGAAAGTAATACATACCTGAGTTCAAATCTCCCAATAGCTGCATGGTGCCTGGCAAGTTACTAACATCAGACTGCATACTTAGCAAGCTCACATAATAGAACAAAAGTGGGAATGCCAGCAAGAGTGAACACCTAATAAGTGCTAAGTTTCCATTTACAAAAAAGAAGAATTTAACACTTACCCAAAGGAAGGCAGGACTCTGCGGGGCTGATCTCGGGTTACTGTCACTCTGATCTTTGGATAGTCACTTATTCCATTAGGAGATTTATTACCTATTTTAAAAATGCATTTGTAATTGTAAAAAAAAAAAAACAAAAAAAAAAACTAAAAAAATCCCAAATTTGTGAATAGTCTGCATTAGAAAATCTGTGAACAGTCTACATTATAGAACTAAGTACCTTATTCTTTCAAATGCTATTACTATAGAGAGATCCAGCACAAACTGTAAAAGGTAAAGAAAAAGCAATAGTGCTTAGTTTGTCTTTGATCTCAGAGAGACAATGAAAATTCACAGGTAAGCTTTTCTAGTCTCGCTTCCTGGGACTGTTAAGAAGCATGAGGAACTCAATGATTAAAAACTCCATGTAATCTAACCAAACTGAGTGAGTTGTTCAAATCATTTCTTTTTCCCAAGAAAACAGAAGTTATTTTTAAATGAAAGCCTTCTATATGTTACTACATTTCACTGGAAGCTTCCAACACTGAGATGGTTACTGTACTTCACAAAAAGGTAACAAACTTTCATCAGCCCCATCTACTGCGGGAGCTACTGTATAGCTGGGGAATCCCCTGAGGACTCCAAAATGTAAAGAGACCTAAAATTGAAGTTTTTTCATAAGTCTGTAGCAGCAAAACTTAAACGGACCTGAATTCCTTTGTTTGCAAAACCTGATCTGAACCAATGTCCAATTCTAATGGGATTTTTAAAAACAATATTCAAAAAATGTCAAGCAATACTCAAAAAACAGTATCTCTAAAATATGAAAAATTCTAAATTCCCCAGCACATCTTCAGGATTTCAGATAAGAGACTGTAGGCTTCTTTATTCAAGGAATACCTGTGCTTCTCTGACAAGGTTACACGAACACACAGAAATATAATGCTGACACTCTGGAAAACAGTGTGGAGATTCCTTGAAAAATACAAAATAGAGCTACCATATGACCCTGAAATTACACTACTGAGTATATACCCCATAGATACAGATGTAGTGGAAAGAAGGGCCACATGTACCCCAATGTTCGTAGCAGCAATGGCCACAATCGCCAAACTGTGGAAAGGGCCAAGGTGTCCTTCAACACACAAATGGATAAAGAAGATATGGTCCATATATACAATGGAATATTATGCTTCCATCAGAAAGATGAATATCCAACTTTTGTAGCACCATGGACCATATTGGAGGAGATTATGCTGCGTGAAATAAGCCAAGCAGAGAAAGTCAAATATCACATGGTTCCACTTACTTTCGGAGCATAAGGAGTAAGGACAGTAGGAGAAGGAAAGGAAATGGGAATTGGGGTAAATCAGGGAGGGAGATGAAACATGAGAGACTTTGGACTCAGAAACAAACTGAGGGTTTTGGGGGTGGGGCGGTGGGTGAACCTGCTGGTGGGTATTGAGGGCATGTATTGCATGGAGCACTGGGTGTGGGGCATAAACAATGAATCTTGGAACACTGAAAAAATAAAATAATGTAATAAAAAAATGAATGAATCAGACCTTAAAAAAATATATATATAGTGCTGATACCTCGAGCACAAGACAAACATACCATCCCTTCCATATGTCCGTATTAAAGAATCCAAAAAAGTATCATCTTTGTTCCAGGTCCTTTGGAATTAGATTCTCGGACTCAGGGGTATGCATGTACTCCCATTTGCTCTTCTCTGCCATCAGAAATACTTTACTTAAAAAGCTTAAGAAGCTTTTTATCATTTCCTTAGTTTCTTCACTTTTGCCTTCTGAACTCAGAACTTTTCCAAAAGCTTCTATCCCTTGATCTCAAACTTTAGGCCTGTGTGACATAGACCCCAGCCATTATCAGGAGTCTGGATTCTTCCTATTCTTCCGCATGACAGAATTTTATACAGTTATGTACAATAATTACGATTCAGTTTTAGGCTCCAAGAATGACATGGAGGTTCCTAATCCATAAAACTATGAGAACTGGAAACCTAAAGTTGTTCTCCCATCAGATGATGTCCCTCAAAGACAGAGTGTTATTATTTTGTTATTTGTTTTGTACTTTGTTATGAAAGGTCTTATTTATTATTATTTTGTCCTTTTGTTATTCTTGATAACCTAACACATGCCTGACACAGAGTAAGCTCTCACGAAATGTTTCTATTTGTTTTTTTTTAATCAATGAACTCTGAACTAAGTCATATTAAGGACACTGATAATACTAACAGAAAACACAAACAGTAAATGCAATGACAATTCTAAAAGAAAACTATTTAATAATTTTTAGAAGGTAGAGAGAATATGTCTGTGCTCTCATCCCAACCAAAATCAGTGTTTGTTTTCCTTTCACATTCTCAAAACTCAGAAAACAGAGGCAGAAAGAGGTATAGGAAAGCAGGAAGACTTTGACCACCTCACCCAGTTTCAGCATGTTGTTGTTCCAGGATCCAGAACCTGTCAGTTCACAAGATGAAGAGTTCGAAAATACCTTAAAATCAAATAGAATCACCTCTGTAGTACCTCAGTTTTAGAATTTAAATAAGTTTTTAATATTTAAAAAAAAAACTCTACTGGTGATTATTTCACTAGCTCACAGAAGAGACATCATCAGTAAGACCAAAAGTTTAATTGGTGAAGACTCACAAAATTATGTATAAAATAACAATTTCAGGTTCTTTACATATATTTAAACAAGAAAAGCAGATGTATCAGTAATTGGGCTCTTTATAAATATTTTTTAAATGTGTAATTTCTTAAACTTCATGGCCTTTATATCAAGGCTAATAAAGACATCAACATTTCTGGAAAGAAATGTCATTCCACTCAATACTAAAAAGAATATTTCTAAATTTTAATTTTAATGATTAAGTACAAAGATCGGTAGCCACAATGTAACCCTATCCCCACTGACCTCTCCTGAGGGGGCCACATTCCGTGTTCCATTACAAGCAGAAGTTACCATGGGTTTTGTGGTCAGCTGGAATGGGAATCCAAATAAGCTGGCAGCATTGTAGAGACTGGTTTTGACTTGGTGAATGAAATAATCTAGACAGTATAATATAGATTACATATACATATAAATATAGAGTAATAAACTTCTAGCAAAAAACTAAGATTATATTTTAGAAAAGGCCTCTCTCAATCTCTATTAGAAGTTCTACTTTCAATCACTGAAATAAGAAGGTATCCATAAAAGTAATTTTTCTCCTATCTGAATACCTAGAATTCCAATATTGTGATTCTGGGGTTTGGGAGTTGTTTTGTTTTAGGTAGGGTCCACACTCAGCGTAGGGCTTGAACTTACGACTCTGAGATCAAGAATCATATGCAGGGCACTTGTGTGTTCAGTTGGTTAAGCGTTCAACTCCTCATTTCAGCTCAGGTCATGATCTCAGGATTGTTAAGATCAAGATCTGCATTGAGCTCCATGCTGGTTGTGGAGCCTGCTTTACATTCTCTCTCCCCCCTGCCCTTCCCCCTCCCACCTCCTCACACACACTTTCTCTCTCCTCTCAAAAAAAAAGTCACATACTCTATCAACAAAGCCAGCCAGGTGCCCCTGTTTTCGTTTGTTTGTTTGCTTGTGTGTGTGTGTGTGTGTGTGTGTGTGTGTGTGTGTGTGTTTTGCTTTGTTTTTAAAAGTAAGTTCTAGGCCCAATGTGGGGTCTGAATTCAGGACCCCAAATTCAAGAGTTGCATGCCCTACCAACTGAGCTAGCCAGGCACCCCATGATTTTTGGTTTTCAATAAGATATCTCTTCTGGGATGCTACAAAAACATGAAATCATCATTTTAGCAAATCACATACTGATTCATAAGAAATGCCCTGAAATGACAACTTTTAAGCACTGAGCTCTAGCAATGAGTTCTTCAAAATATATAAAATAAATAAACCTGAGAGACAGGGGCACAACTTAACCTGCAGCATGTAGACACTAAGTATGGCAGAATCTTACAGGAAGCACTATAACTTATTCATTTGTCCTTACTTCGTGAGCAGGTAACAATATACTCCTAAATAACTATTTACTAAGTGCCTATTATACACTGGCTACTCCAAGGGAGAATTACCAAAGTATAAAAACTGCAGCTCTTAAATTTCTATGATGAAATAAGGCTATGCCTCTACTGAAAAGACATGTTAGTTCTGATGCACCCTCCCCTGCCACCAAAGATAAAGATTACAAAATAAGTAAGTAAAAAAAAAAAAGATAAATAAGGCAAATAAAGGGGAGGGGTAGATTTCAGTGCTTGCCACACTTCCTCCTTTTATGACACTACCCGTTTCTCATTTCCTACACAGCTGACCGGTTCTCTACAATTTCCTTTCTATTTCCCAAGAAAGGGTATCAAAGCCCTAGTTTGAGAGAAAGAGACTATCATTTTATCCACATTGTGCTTTAGAGAAAAAAAGCCTGAAACTGAAATGGTGGCTTTAAAACAATAAGCACTCCAGAACATATAGTGATATAAAACAAATAGAAAAATAGGGGAATAACTCAAACAAGGAGGATGTGACAGCTAAGTAAAGCAGAATGCAATTTAAAGTAATTTGTAACTAGAGAATAGGTAAAAGTATCAAAGTTGCAAATTACTTGTTTTTCATTTTAAGATTTAGAGAATTCCAGGTTATCCCTCTAGTAATGTTGGGGGTTATCACTTATATTCTGCTGTACTTTCTTAAGTGGAAGAGCTTTAGAGGTCGGTGCTTAACTCACAGACTGTTATCCAGATCCCAGAAGGTACTGGGTATTCCTAATAACTAACAGAGTTAAATAGTGGATGCTAAAAAGTAGTGTAATGCCTTTTCCCTAAAATCTAGGTATTTGTCGAGATTATACCAAAAAGATCTCAGTAACTCAAAATAGGAGGAGGAAGAAGAGGGGGAGGAGAGGTGAGGGGGAGGAGGCAGGAGGAAGGCAGGCAGGCAGGCCTGCTTCATCTGTAAAATGGGGATAAGATCACATTACTTTCCTCACAACAGACTAAGTTACGTTTCTTAAAATCCCTTTCATCTCTAAGATCATGAGCCTGGATTCTAAGGTCTTCCTTTTCCTTTTACCTCCTTTTGTCTTTTCCTCTCAAGAGCAAACAAGAGAGTTGTATTGTCCAACATAGTTGCTCGTGCCACATGTAGTCACGTTGTTTATATTTAATTAAAAGTCCTCAGTCATATTGGCCCCATTTCAAGTGCTCAATTGGCATTATCACAAAGAGATCTATTTGGAGGCACCCCTGTAGACCTTTATAAATTCTGCCAGTAAGTATTGTATCTGCTACTTGCAGTTTCCCCCTTGGCTTAGGTTCCTTTCTATAGTATCCATTCAGAAAATTATAATACATATTTCATGGAAATCATGGAGGGAGGGGTCTTTAATATGAAAGGAAGTCCATGAAATAGATGATTACCATAATTATTTCAGGAACTTTCTGTAATACCACCATCAAAGTTCCTTTTGTTTTTCTTGTTTTGTTTTTACAGCTGACACACAATGTTACATGAGTTTCAGATGTAAGCACTATCAAAGGTCTTTACCCACTGTTATTTATTTACATTTTTGTTTAAAATTGACTCATATTTTTTGCTAAATACATGTATTTGAAAGGTAACTTTATATCACTACTAGAAATGTAAAGAAATATTATTTGCCTTATAAAGAAATGAAACAACAATATAAGCTCTAGCCGGGCCTGTTTAAAGAAGGGAGAGTCACATGTAGGTGAGTATTAAAAACATACTACCATTAAATCAAGATTATCTGCTTGAAATAATCAGAAAATTAAAAATAAATGAAAAGCCTACAACTTTTCACTACATAATTCACATGCTACTTAATGCTGTGAAATGCTGTATCCCCTAAAATCATTTCCTAAACTATTATCTATCATGTGTTTTGAGAAATACTGTCCCAATGAATTTAGTATAAATCTGGCATTCAAAATCCTCTTAATTTAATATATTTCTCTCACCTCATCCTGAGTTCTACTCCATTTCCTGAATTGCACAACTCTCCCATACTGTTCCCTCCACCTAGAATGCTTTCCCTTTCTATTGCTCTGCTGATATCCCACCCATCCTTTAAGATACAGCTCACATACTCTCTCATCAAATATTTACTAAGACTTCTAATCAGCTGAAAATTAGACATTACTGTTACTATCTTTCTTATTTCATTTATCATATCCCTACTGACATTAGTAATTATTTATATGCTTGTCTTATACCCTTGATGATACACTCATATACCTATATACCTGTTAAGGTCCCTAAAAATAGAGACCCTGTCTCACTCATTTTTTGTCTTATACCCTCAATGATACACTCATATACCTATACAATTGTTAAGGTCCTTAACAACAAAGACCCTGTCTTATTCATTTTTCTTTATCCTGTACAACCTAACACATTGTTTAGCAATAAGACATGCTCAATAAGCACTCACCGAATTTAAATGAAATCTTAACAGAAGTGTTTACTCCTAACTACCACATGTGGAAGTAAATCCAAATTCACATTCATTTTTGAGACAAAGTAAATACTATTATAGCCCTCACTTGTACCTTTTTCCTTTAATCTAGTTTTGTTCTCTTCCATCAAGCTGTATCTAACCCTCTGGATATAGAGAAAAACAATTTGGGACAACACATTAGATCCATTCACTCAGTTATATGAACTAGATGACTCAGTTTGCAGTAGCTTTTTACCATGTTTTCTCCTCAAAAGTAAAAAGCACCTTTTCTTTATAGGAAGATTGAAAATCTTAAAATACATATTCAACACATGGCCTTATTTATCTGGAAAGATAATCAAGTCCCTGATAACAGTGGTTACCTCCAGAAAAGATAATTGAGTAGAAAAGGGACAGGAAAGAGACTTACTTTTCACTGCACATACTTTTTATCTTTTGAATTTTGTTCCATGCATATACTTTACCTATTTAAAAAAATCTAATTTTAAAAATTATCATATTCGATACCTAATCTTGGTCTTTTGGCTGGTAATTCATCAGCGTCCACTGTAGAAAACAAAGTGCTAAAAAGAGAGAGAAGGAAAAAAATTACATATATCTCTATATATTTACATATACACACATCCATTTCTACAAGTAAACCTAGTATGCATATAACACATCCCCTCCATCCACTTTGTCAAAAAAAAAAAAATGAGATTCAACTGATGCTTAAAAAGAAAACATTCTTCTATAGTAGGCCTTTACCATTTGAGGACTTACCACTATTGTTTAAACTATTTGAAAAGGCACTCAAAACTCTCTATCAAATAGATAATCTGTAATCTTACAAACCTGAAACTGGCCAGAAATCACTTAGCTAGTAAATGAACATAGGTTAAGAGGCTAGGACTACTATTTCCTTTTTCTCTCCAGAAATGATTTTATTTTTTTAAAAAAAGATTTTATTTATTTACTTGACAAGGAGACAGACAGTGAGAAAGGGAACACAAGCAGGGTGAGTGGGAGAAGAAGTAGGCTTCCCGCTGAGCAGGAAGCCTGATGCGGGACTCCATCCCAGGACCCTGGGATCATGACCTGAGCCGAAGGTGGACGCTTAACAACTGAGCCACCCAGGAACCCCTATCTAGGAATGGTTTTAAAACTACAAATAATTTCCTTTTGAAAGATGACATCTCTCCCACCCTTGCAAGGAAAGCCATCTTCTACTTCACTAGAAATGGATAATATAAGAAGCCTTAAAATACAATTCTTAGTCAGAAAAATTCTATTTAACTGTACTTTTGTCATGGAAACTATATTACAGTGGTAATGAAAAACTGGGGAAGTTGGGAAACTTCTGGACCTACACCTCAAGAATCTTAAAGGCTTATACTATTAATCATCTTTTTAAAGATGATTGTGATTGATAAGTTTTACCAAAAACATGAACAGAATAAATTCCAGGAGAATAGCATTCAGTTCACAACTTTAAACATCCCAATAAGAGCTCCTGGCTTCATTTTGACTGATAAATGGCTTACATTGTGAAGAACTGGTTTAGATTATGGATATGTGGTGAAGAGGGTTTTGATCTCCAAATTATTGTTCCATCTATTTGAAAGTAGGGATTCACAGCAAAAAGGAAAGGATAAGGGAAAGGAAATTAACATTCTCTCATTCAATAAATACACACCAAGTAGTACCTATCACCCAACAGTCTCGGCACAAGGCCCTTGGGGTAGAATAAACAAACACTACCCTTATATATACTAAGCATCATTTTTGGCACTTTACAACATGTTCTCAAACGACCCTCACATCAACTTCACAAAAAGGTAGAAAGGAATAGGTTGAAACCTTGGGCTCTCTATAACACATGATGGAATTCAGCCAACAGCCAATTTCATCAATGACCTGCATTCTTAGACTCATGTATTAAATCATCTTGTTCTCTCAAGATCCAAGAAACCACTCTTCAACAATCTTGAGGCTTAATTTTTTTAAAAGATGAAACTAACACTTGATGGTGAGGTGTACAGAACTGGTATGGTATTTTATTCTCTAGATTAATTCTCAAGCAAAGTGGTACAAAATGAGACAAACCAACTTTTAGGTTTCCCAAATTTTTAACTGAGAGTACAAACTAGTCATCTTTTTAAAGGAATGAGACACCTAATTTTCCCCCTCATACACTAACTCTAAAGCACAGTACCACCCACCCTTCCTCCCCCGCAAAAGACACATACACAGTTTGACAGCTGTTTCAGAACAAAACAGCTGCTGTTTCTTGGTGCTAAAGAACAATTCTTGCAGTGAAAACGGCTTTGGGCATGCTATGAACCTCACTTCCCTTAGCTGCACTTACTGCCTACAGATGATACTTGGGAGTGTGCTTCGTAAACAGTGAACCACAACACAGACAGGATTCTTCAATTTTTAGTTTTCAACCTAAGAGTAGCAAGATACGATACAGCCCCATTTGACAGCAACCAGCTGACAAGAACATCAAAGATCCTAACCATCGCGGTCCACTCTAAACGAGCTCGTTCCATCATCAGGAGCGCAACCGCACAGCGTGGAGAGAGCGACTACGTCACCAGGGCACCGGCCACTCGCACCTCCACAGCCTTGCCCCCGCCAGCTAGTTTCGGCCGAGCGGGGCCTGCCTGGCTGATCAGCGTTCTCCCGGCCCAGGCCCGGGTGGGGGAGGGGGTACAGCCAGGCTGGCGCTCGGCCCCCTCTCCTCTCACCTGTTTGAGCGCCGCCTCTTCAGGAGGGCCCGGGTAGGGGGCACCGGCCGGTCACAGAAACGGAAAATGGTGCCGAGAATCCTAACCAGCCATTTGTACATACCAGGCCCAAGCAGCAGCGGCGGCCGACACACCCCGAGAAGCAAACCCCAGAGCTGTCGCCGCCGCTGCCGCCTTCGCCGCCTCGGCCACCACCGCCAAGGTTCAGTCGCCGACTTGTGACGCGATCGGAGGGCCCACAGATAAAACGTCCCGAGGGCTATAAGAGGCCGCCCCCCCCCCCCGGCCCCGCCACCACTGCTGACGTCACCTCCTCCCGCCCTACCGGAAAACAGCTTCGTCCTCAATCTGCGCACGCGCAGATTGCCCCACCTTCTCCTCCCGAACCTAGCAACCGGAATGCGTGGGGATGGTCCCAGTCCAATCGCTGACGAGATCGGACAGGCTGTGGGCGGGATTTTCTCTTCCGTCGGAGCCAGTCGTGAGACGGCTCGCGGGACAAGGCCCACAGGCCACATGTGAGGCTTCTCTACCTGGGAGGCAGGGCTTGGAGCCCTGAAGTACAGAAGGTGCTCAGTAAATGTTTGTGGAGAGCACAAAATGGTTCACGGCGGTCAACAAATGTGTATCCCGCTAACCGCCCTTTAGTTTGCAGATACCTTACGTCTAGCACTTTACACACATAGTCACCTGCGTTTCTCCCAGCACCCCCAGGCGATGGGGAGGAGTCTTGTGCCCACTTTTAATAAATAAGGAAACCAAGTATAGAACGATTAAGTAATTTGCCTAAAGTCACAAAGCAGTGGTGTAGCTACATTGGAACCAGGATCTGAGAACCAGCGCCAGTCCCTGGCCTTTGCTGCGAGTCTACCAGGAGAAACAGATTACAAATTACAAGATAATTATTTGCAAAGTGCAGTACCAGCCAGAGAAAGGAAAACCACAGCTTGGAGAGGGACAGGGAAGGGCAGAACACAAAAGACGGCTTCACTGAAACTTAAAGGGGCCTTACCTGAGACCCAAGAGTACCTATTGATCTCCTCCCCAGAGCTGTTGGGGAGTGTGGATTAACTCACCCTCTGTTATCTAGAGGTCACACTTTTGGTTAATTATCAATGAGAGGGAAAAGTCCCACCCTATTTAGTGACAAAATATCCAGTGCCCTCCTCCAAACAGTCCTGGAATCCTTCTTTCCGTGCCCCACAGATCCATTCCTGACTGTCACTTGACCTTACCTATGATTCAATTAAGGCCAGACTTCAGACTTGCTCAAACTTTAACATAGTCACTCCCCATGACAGCCTCGTCCTTTGCTCAATAAAGTGTCCTAGAATTCTGGTGCAAGTGACCACCTAGAGGTCCAGAATCTCCAGCTACCCACCTGTGCCTAGCAACCCTCTGGAAGCAAATCCTAAATGTGGACATTGGGCTCTCCCTTCATTCTCCAAAATACAGCTAACACCAGACTATTACTGAAAGTTTGAGAATAGAATTACAAAGGCCAAAAGATTAAAAAAAAAACAAAAAACAAAAAAAACCTGTTCAATTTCCATCAACTTTATCCCACTTTGTTTGCCTTTATGGAAGACTCAGTCGTTGTTGCTACCCATTCAGTGGTCTGAGCGAGCCGTGGGAGCTGCAGACCAGGCTTCAGTGACCAGGTGGGTGCTCCAGTCTTTAGTAGGGAACTGCTGAACAGGCACTGAGGACACCTGCATCCAGGCTGAGTAGCAGTGAACTCAGGAGCCAGAGCCATCCATCTGATGAGGGAGCAGAAGGCAAACCAAAGACAAAGAAAGCATAAGAGAACACCCTGCAACCTCCACCCATGACCCCCACTCCTGAATGGGACATGTGTGACATTCTTCCAGGAATCTCCCAGCTATCTTAATGTTAATACCTGCTCGAGGGGAAGACAACCTTAACTTGACAATGGCAAGGCCTCCAGGATCTTGTAGGTATCTCCTAGGTCAGTCCTCTTCAGCATATAAAAGTTCCATTGAAACCTCCCTTTTCCTAACGTCCAAGAACTCCCGAGTATACAATCACTGCTCCTTAAGACTCCAGTGCTCCA
This sequence comes from Spilogale gracilis, assembly GCA_004023965.1. Lineage (NCBI taxonomy): Eukaryota > Metazoa > Chordata > Mammalia > Carnivora > Mephitidae > Spilogale > Spilogale gracilis. The sequence continues at coordinate 140,187 of PITA01002311.1, forward strand.
GCTCTTTCTGTCCACAGGTTCTGTCCACATGCTTTAATAAAACCACCATTTTGCACAAAAGACGTCTCAAGAATTCCTTCTTGGTCATCAGCTCCAGGCTCACCTCACCTTATCTGTACTCCAAAGCCACATCACATTCACTCTGAAATTCCTCCTAGGTCACAGCCTTTTCAGTAGCAGCCTATTCTTCCTTTTCCAACTCTTCAGGATCTCTGTAGAAGTAGGGATCAGGCATGACCTCCCATGATGTTCATGGGAGTTGGTGCCTCAGATGCACAGAAGTTCCTGGACCAGCATCCACCCTGTCAGACGCACTGAGTGAGCTCCCTTGTTTTTGGCAAGGGATGGCCATGTCCATGTAGCACCGAGGAAAATCTGTGTTACATGAGCAATGATAGGCAGGTTACCATACGACACCTCTGTGAGAGGCTGGTGGTCAGCCCTCGGATCTGTAAGCACCAGAAGTCTTGGCTCCCCAAAGGCTGCCTGGATCTGGTTAGTGAAGGTTCTGGGAGCGAAACGGCCGGCCATAAGAGTGGCTCCAGGAGCAGCTGCACACTTGAGCACATTTCGCTGGCTGGTATTCCTGGACATTTTCTTTTAAGCAGGTTTTCCACAGCAACAATGGCACAAGCTGCCAGCAGAAGCTTCTCTTCAGATTTATGATGTAGATACCATTACTTTTTTTTTGGTAGGGGGGGTGTTCCACTTGGAAGTCAAGGTTGGTGCCACCTAAGTGGATTCCTGCTGCGAGGGATTTGAAGACATCTTCCTCCTCCATTTGCAGATCATCAAGGGCTCCAGACATTGTAAAAGTTTCCCTTTAAGTTCTCTCTCTTTTTTGTTTTAATATTTTATTTATTTGACAGAGAGAAACACAGCCAGAGAGGGAACACAAGCAGGGGGAATGAGAGAGGGAGAAGCAGGTTTCCTGCCAAGCAGGGAGCCCAATGTGGGACTCGATCCTGGGTCTCCGGGATCATGACCTGAGCCGAAGGCAGTCACTTAACCAACTGAGCCACCCAGGCGCCCCCCCCCTTAAGTTCTCATAGGAATGTAAAACAACACCACTGTGTGGATCCCTCTCGGAGTAGTGCAGAAAGCAAAGACCAGTTGATTTAAAAGTGGCTATTAAAAATAGTACTGCATCAGTAGTTCATTGCTCATTGCCTCCCAGAAGGACTTTCCTCCCCACAAAGTCATCTCTCCACTGTTCTCAACATCTTTTATGAGGCACCAGTAGAAGAGAATTTCTCCTCCATGTCTACTTCAACCTGTCTCAGGCTGGACTCCCAATTAGGTTTTAAAAAGCACCTACACACACACATAATGAAATGTTAGTCACCCTCCATGAAAAGTGGAAGACTTTGGAATTACCTCAGTCCAAATCCCTGGGCCACATGAACAAACAGTAACTCCTGAGTAGAGCAACTGCAAACCACCAGACACACCTACTGCCCCGCACCCACTCTGCACACATACGTCCCCTTTTTGTCCTATTATTGTGTCTGGCTGCCCTCTGAAAGGAATAAAGGAAGGAAACTCAGGCTTATGGTTTCTCCAGCCTGGGGTTTTGCAAGTTGGTGCCCACATTATCCTGTGGTCCACAGTAGAAGCATAGGTCAGTGCCTGTCCACTGGCAAGAAGTGGGATTATCCTTACCCTGATCCCACCACTGCTGTAGCCATTCCTGGAACTGGGAGCTCTTCGCCAGAGGGCTGGAGAAAAACCAAAACCAAACCAAACCAACAAACAAAAAAACCCCAAAAAACCAAAGCCATAGAGGAACAAGGACATTGAGATTTCTTCCTTTGTTTGGATAACTTGCACCCTTGTACTGCTGCAGGGTTGGGGGCACATCCTTATTGCTCAGGTTTTCATTAGGATATCCTCAACAGTTGCCCAGTTTTCTGAAAAGATCCTCTTCCTTCTCTTCCTTTTCCTCCTGCTGTGATCCTCTCCTTCAAGCCTTTCCAAGGCCCATCCCTAATTTTCCTCCCGTCTCAGGACAAAGAAGATCCAGCCAGCCCTCCACTTCATTGTTCAGTCTTGCACATTTTCCCTTTACCTACACTCAAGAGTGTTAAAAGATTTCTTGTTAGTTTTGGTTTTGCTGACCCCTGCCAGAGTTCTGGGCCATTTGATGGAAATGGGTAGGAGCCCAAAGGTAAGAAATACTGTTTGTTTGGGTCTAATGTGCCTAAAATCTAACACAGTTTACCACCCTGAGGATGAATTTCCTTCCAGGGATCAACTCTGGTATTCAAAGAAAAACATATCCTCCTAATAATGTGACTTTGATCTTATTCAATCTAATCTGGCCTTATTATCCAAAAGCAAGTAGAGTTCCTTGTCCTAGATTTTATTACAAAAGTGTTCACAGGCTTGGCCAGCCTTGTGGAGAAATAGCACCTGGCCCTACCCGAGCCTCTTTCCTAATCTATAATATAGAAGTAATCAAACCTGCTTCTCAGATCTGCAGGCCAATGAAATGTGCTTATGTATGTGATGGACTGACATCAGTGCCCAACATGGCCAAGGGTCTAATGTTTCTCTACCCTCTTCTTCAGTTATCTAATAAGCCAATTTACTGGTCACTTTCACATGCTACACTTTCCTACATTTTCCATGGATCTGCCCTTTGCCCTCTCCAAACCCATCAGAACCACTGTCACTCAGGGCCTGATCATTTCTCAAGCGTTTGTGAAAGGCATCTCCTCTTGTATCTATTTGTAGGGTGATTCCTCCTTTGTTGTCCTTTGTGGTGGTTAAGGAAGGCAAATTTATATTGTTGCTCTTATTTATTAAGGAAAATAAATTTATAAATTAAATTTGTGGTTTTCTCATATTAAGTCACTAAAAGTGGTTGGGTTGATTTTCATCAAATTCCAGATGTTTTTTGGAGTAGTCTGACTTTAACTATGGAGCGACCCTGATACTAACTTTGGAGAGTCCTGGGAAGAACCTCAAAGAGAAAGGAACCTCTGGGAGGACCTGAAAGTGTTCCCAGCTTCCCATCCAGAAGAGGAGGAGGACTCTAGGCACAAAAGACCCTGCTGAGTTAGCATGAATCCCTCAAACGGCTCACAGTGATTCCAAATGAGGGCCCAAGGCAGATGTCACAAGGGTAGGCCTTCCAAATTACAGGGGTGGATTTTTCCAGAGTTGCTTCTCACCCAGACAACACTGTGTGCCTTCTCTGTATGTATAACTCTCTAATGAAGGTGTAAGATTCTTGTGATCAATCCTTGGAAAGTCAGTTAAAAATAAAAACCTGTTCTGGTTCTAGTAATAATATTTTAGAACTGCAGCTTAAGATCTAAATAAATCTAAAATACATGGCACCAATGGACATTAAATACTGGACTCTACCCCTAATTTTTAAAAAATTTTTAATGAACTTTAATTTTTTAAAAGATTTTATTTATTTGACAAAGAGAGAGGGAGAGAGAGAGTGTGTGTGTAGAGAGCAGCAAGGAGAGGGGGAAGCAAGCTCCTCACTGAGCAGAGAGCCTGACGCTGGGCTCATGACCTGAGCCCAAGGCAGACGCTTAACCAACTGGGCCACTCAGGCTCCCCTTTAATGAATTTTCAGTTAATAAAAGCATTTTGCCTCTGTGTTTCCAGGGTGCATACAGGCCTTGCTAGAGCCCTCTACCCTTGAAACCCTCTGAACAACACTCTGCAAAGAAGCAGTTACTTAAAAGCCCTGGTCTTTCATTTCTTTTGTTTGATACATTGTAAGGAAGTCATGATTTCTAACACAAAGTAGCTCTATTCCATGAAAAATACTTCCTAGGCCAGAAAAGTAGCATATAGTTGTTTTTCTGCTTGTTTTGTAATAGACTACCAAAAAATTATTCACATGATAATGTTAATAAGCTAACCTAAATGTATTATTCTCTATATGTTTATATTATTTCTTACATTTGCTACATATTGTTAAGGCATATGTTATTTCTTTTTTTTTTTAAAGGCATTCTTTTTTTTTTAAATTTTTTAAAGATTTTATTCATTTGACAGAGAGAAACACAGCGAGAGAGGGAACACAAGCAGAGGGACTGAGAGAGGGAGAAGCGGGCCTCCCGCCGAGCAGGAAGCCCGATGTGGGGCTCGATCCCGGGTCTCCAGGATCATGACCTGAGCTGAAGGCAGTCGCCTAACCAACTGAGCCACTCAGGTGCCCCGGCATATGTTATTTCTTATATGTATTTGTATTACTACATAATAGTAACGTAGTAACATACAAACAAATGAACAAGAAGAAAACTTAGGTTCTCAGTGCCTTGAAGATAAAACCCAATGTCCTAAGCATGGCTTACAAACTTCTTCATAACCTGTCTTCAAGTTACTTTATCATTTTTCCCAAAGCATACATCCAAATGGCAATCCACACTTATTTTATGATTCCAAGTTTTTTCCCTCTGCCTGGACTGCCTTTCCTCTACCTTCTTCAGCTCATGAACTCCTACCTAGTCTTTAGAACCCAGCTCAGAAAGGGCTTCCTGTGTGAGATTTTTCCCTTGGCTCCTCTCTGTGGAATTCCAGCATCTTACTGTTTACTCCTCAGTTCTGTGAAATATGTATCCATAGCTCTATATTAGTATTGTTATCATTAATATGTCTGTCTTCTTGAGAGAAGGAGCCATCCCCTATTTTTCCTTTTTTTTTTTAAACAGAAGCTTGAGGAATGTTCAATAAATGAATGAAGAAATGAAACAAATACACAGATGAGGGGAAAGTTGCCCTGGTCTCCTTGTAGAAAATGAATCAAGGAAACTTGTTTTTCCAAACTTGTACAGCTAGCAAGAGATTGTGGGGTCACTGGTGCGGATGAGAAGACATTACAGTGAGTCATAGAGTCATATAGCAGCTCAGAGCGCTAGACCAGGGTGAGAGAGGACATAGGTCACCTTTCCTGACTGTTGAGGCCAATGAGAGCTATAAAACCACCTCCCCACAGTTCCAGTATGCTTCTATACCTGTTTTTCCTGTCCACACATTTGGAAACTTGCCTGCCCCCTTTCTATTCTGCTCTCTATAGCAAGTGATTTCTAGGTTAGGGAGGCGGGAAGAGCCAGTACATAATACTAAGTTGGAAATGAGGCAAATTGTGTTATTCTTCAGTTGTGGTCATTTATCAGGGTCATCATATTGAGAAAATTGGCCATTATTCACTCTTGACTAGCTGACGAGAAATGAAGAATTGGTTTTCCTCAGAATAGCTTAAAGTAAATGTTAACACTCAAATAGTTATGAGTTGGCCCATCTTTTGGAATTTTTAAAAACTTGTATTTTGAAATAATTATAGGTTCATAGGAAGCTGCAAAAATAGTACAGGGATGTGTCGTGTCCCCTCACCCGGATTCCCCCAACTGTAACATCTTACATAAATAGAATGCAGAAATTGACATTGGTACCATCTACAGATCAAATTTAGATCTTACCAGTTTCACGTGCACTTGCGTGTGTGTGTGTGTGTGTGTGTGTGTAGTTCTGTCTAATCTTATCACCTGTGTAGATTTCCCTGAACACCCCACAAGCAAAAGACAGAACTAATTCCCCCTCTCAAAGATTCCCTGTGCACCTGTTCTCCATTTCTCCCTCCTTTCTTCTCCCCCCCATCCTCTGGAATGCTTTATGTTTTCTCATATTTGATATCTCTTTTGTTTTCCTATTTGATATTTCTTTCTAATTCTCTTTCTTTGAGAGGATGGATTCTCCACTGATTCTTGTGCTGATTTCAATGCTGCAAATAGGAAAAAAGCACACAGTGAGGAAGTTGTAAGGCACCTTCTGTGCCTACTGGCAGGAAAATCATTAACAGTAATACAAAGAGGCCTCCCAAGGGAAATGATTCTTATTCCTATAATTGGCTGGTTTCCAGGAAAAATGTACATTGACTCTTTCTAGATAAAGCCTTGGCATGGTACACAAACTGATAGGAGCTCAACAAATATTTATCAGACAAGAACACTGATCCAACAGTGAGCAATGCATTCCATAAACAGGTTCCCAAGAGAATGTGGAACAATTCCCCATTTGTTCCAGAGGGCAGTTGTTTCCAAATCAGTAAAGCTTGCTGCAAATGGAAAAATTATAAAGTTAGCAGGTCACCTATTTGCTTTTATCTGTTTGTTTATCCTTAATTTATTTCTCCAGCCGGAGACAAAAGATGAAAACAGACTATAAACTGACTGAAGTCATTCGCCTGAAACATCACTGCTGTCAGGTGCCCTCCATTCCTAAAATCCACCTGATCCCTCTTCTCAGCCTGGAGCAGCCTGCCTTCTGGCAGGAGGGAAAGTGTTGTGGACAGTGTAGCCATTACCGAGCCATGCAGCCTCGGTAATATAGTTACCAAGGGCTCTACGAGCTTACCTGGGCAGCAGATACAGTGCTGTGAACTGTACTTACTACATAGTTCATTTAAACCAGAACACAAACCTGTGAGTTGAGAAAATAAGAGTTCGAGAATGAAAATGTTTGCTTAAAACCACACAAATAGTGAGTGGAAGGCGTGGGGTGTGAACCACCGCTAGGGAGCCCTGACATCCATCAGGTCTGAGGTAGGACACAGAATCTACACACAGTACTTTGAAAAGTTCCCCGAGGGGAAATCTGAGGTACCGGCTCTTTGGGAAACATTGCTGGAACCTACTTCCTGCAAGGAATCCCCTGCTATTGGAATGGAGTACAGACACAGAGGATCGATAAACTTACACGAGAGAGAAACTTTCATTAATGCCTCTTTCAGGCTAAACAACTAGCGGCTTTTGCCCTGATGTTCTGGAAGACAATGTAGTCTTAAGTTGTTCCCATCTTTATTTATTAATTTATGTTTCAGCTCATCAGACCCCCACCAGCCTGAGTAAACGCTACCCCCCCTCCCACCTTGTAGCCATTTACTTCTAACACCGAGGGGAATAGGTTCTGACACAGCTCTCCATTTCAAGCTTTTGCACTTACTTTTCTTTTAAAAAGGAGGAGGAAGAGAGAGGGAGAGATAGGAACTCTGGATAGGAAGAAATAAAAATATGCATACTACCATAAAAATTTCCTCTAATCTGAAGCATATTTGGACAGATACAGGTAAACGATTAGACTTAATGAAATGTTCTTAGCAAAGTCTAAAGACAGCCGGATGAGGCATGAGTGTGTGAATTAACATTAAAAGTAGTTTTGTGTTCACAGGCCAACAGAATACTCATTGCATTTGTTTCATTCACAACAACAGGGAGGCAAATACCTCAAATCACACTTGATTTCAACATACCCTGCCAAATGACTAATAAACCGCCCACAAAGAATGAAACTATTTTGAACTCGTCATACTGCAAATACACATTAGGATATTAAGACATGTGTAAAAAAAATTTTTTTTAAAAGATATGCATAAAATTGTGTCAGGCAAAACGTACCAACCTTCCATTGAAAAGAGGAGGAGTCAAATATCCCGAAGGGGTTGGGACCCGCCTGCCGTCCCTCGCTGGAACTTCCTGTTATCACCCCACCTCTGATTAGTCCTCTGAGCTCTTTCAGAGCAAAGCCCTCGGGAGAGACTCTAAGGCTCTGCCCAGCACACCCTTCTTCAGGTGAATGTGACGCAGACTCTCTCCAGTTTCCATATGCTGAAATTATACTTCTTCATCAGTTTGATGTGCTTGGTCAAAGCAGGTAGGTCATTTATTGAATGGCTTTCTTAATCATTTAAAAACATTATTAGCAGTATTGTCTACTTTGCATTTTATTAGCCCAGTTCCTTCAGTGGACTTTTTAAGTTTTATATAACTATTTTTAAGGAAATAAGATATAGGTTAAATGAACTTTTGAATCCTGAAAAACATTATTTTTCTCAGTAATGAGATTTTTATTCCTTTCGATTAACTTGTTCTTCTGATGTACAAAAAAATAAATGTGCTGAGAAATCTAAAATTTATGTCTTCTGTGCCTTTCTACCTCTATGAAGTAACATCAGTTATTTTCTGGAAATTTTAAGTTTTCTTTTATTATACTATCTAATATGTAGATAGGTGGGGTTTTTAAATTTTTTTAAAATTTATTCACTTGAAAAAAAAAATAAAATAAAATTTATTCACTTGAGAGAGAGAGAGGCAGAGAGAGCACAGGCACGGGGAGAGGCAGAAGCAGAGCCGGGAGCGGTACCTGGGACTCAATCCAAGGACCCTGGAGATTATGACCTGAGCTGAAGTACAGCGCTTAACCATCTGAGCCACCCAGGCGCCCCTAGAGGATAGGTTTCAATAAGCTTTCATTAATTTATTTCATTAGTTTATTTCAATTATCTTTTAGGAAAACATGACTTTATGTAAACCCCTTGGAATGGTGCCTGGCATATTGAAAACTTAAAAATTATTAATCGTAATAAATATAAATTAAAACAGTAATGTACAGGGTCAGCCAGAAGAGTATTCAACTCTTGATCTCAGGGTGGTGAGCTTGAGCCCCCATATTGAATGTAGAGATTACTAAGTGAATACATAAATAAAACAGTAATGTACATAGCAGGGTAACAAAAATAAAATGAAGTGATTTTTTTTTTTAAAGAAACTTGGCTGTCTTAGGAATCCAGTTCTTTTTTCCTATGATAGTTTAATCTTGTGAAACTTTATTATAGTTTATGGTAATGAAGATTGGTACGATTTTCTTAAAGGAAATATATTATGTATAGTGTCCATAAAAATGTTCATGCGCTTTGAAATAGTAAAACTACTACTGAGAATTTTTCTAAGGAAATGACTTTTAAAAGGGAAAAAACTCATAAGAAGATGATTCTAACTATGTTACTTATAACTTGAAACTAGATACAGCAGAAATGTTTCTATGTACAGGAATGGATAAAGTCCAATATATCAAACTTCTAAAAAAATGTAGCCTTTAGAAAAATTCTGAAGCTATGCAGAAATGTGCAAGCATGTTTATAAAATAATGCCAAGTGGACAAAACAGAATTCAGATTTGTAGATAAACCAAGATTACAACTATGTTAAAATCATGTATCTATGTATCTAACAACTATGTTAAAATCATGTATCTAAACCAAGATTACAACTATGTTAAAATCATGTTAAAATCTAAATAAGGTTTAGAAAGGAAACGGAAAAGTTAAAATACTTGTGTGAGGATTTCAGGCTTATATAAATAATTTTTTCTTAATTTGAAGTTGATTTAACAGTAAGTTACAATTATACTAATGATGGTATTTTTCATTGAGAAGTCAACATTTTAAAGTGTGTGTTTATTATAATGTTTAAGTTTTAAAAAAATGAACGTAAGGGATGCCTGGGTGGCTCAGTTGATTAAGAGTCTCCCCTCAGCTCTGGTCATGACCCCAGGGTCCTGGGATTGAGTCCCACGTCCTATCTTATAAACAAACAAACAAACAAACAAACAAACTTAAATTTAGAGATAGTTTTAGGGGAATGGGGCTAACCCTAACACAAAAACCTGCTGCTGATTTCTGGGTACTTTTTTCCAGTCTCACATTATATATCTCTATATACAAAGCTGGAACTCAATTTTTTTGTGACCTGCCTTTTTACTTATATTGCCTCATCAGTAAAGTCTTATTTTTTTTTAAGATTTTATTTACTTGACAGAAGCACAGCCAGAGAGGGAACACAAGCAAAAGAATGAGAGAAGGGGAAGCAGGCTCTCCGAAGAGCAAGGAGCCCAATGAGGGGCTGAAGGCAGAGGTTTAATGACTGAGCCACCCAGGTGCCCTAATAGAGTCTTATTTTAAACGATTCTAGAAGTCTTACTGCTGAATGACAATCTAAGCAGAGACATACCACAATAAACTTCTGTAGCTAGAAGGAAAAAACAAAATTACAGCTGTAAGCTAAATTTAGACTTCTCAGTATCTGCAAAACCATGAACTTGTAACTTCCATGTTGAATAATATGCATCTGATAGCAGAAATTATTAATCATAAATACATTGATTTCCTGCTTTTCCCTTCTTTGGCTTGCTGTCCAAACACCATCAAGGATTACCATGTGATTCTGAAACACAGAGGGTAGAGATCATTCACTATTGGAGATCTTTGTTCTGTTCTAAAGTTTGTGAAATCATGATGGGAATGGTTGCCATAATTTTACCAGCGAACAAAACAATGGCTAGCAAGCTCTAGTGTGCCCCAGAATCCCCCAGGGACTTGTTTAAAATGCGAGCTATCCCCAGAGATCCAGACTCAGTGGCTCTGGGGTCAGATCCTAGAAGGCGCATTTGTAACAAACCTTCTGGTTTTCTCAGCTGCTAGTGATCCAAAGAACAAATGCTGATAACTATTGTTCTAAATTAAGGCTGTGGTCATAAGTAATATTTTAATGTGACTCTTCTATCAGTACTTGAGCTTATGGATATCTGTGTAAAACTACATAAATATTTGCCTAGAGAAAATAGCGAAAATAGCTTAGTGCCCAAACCAGAGAATTAGTTCCTCAGATATTTGAAGTCTTCCTGAGATAATTTATAAATCCGTGGTGTGTGTGTGTGTGTGTGAGAGAGAGAGAGAGAGAGAGAGAGATAGACAGAGGCAAAGATTTACTGTTGTGTGACAGGGAGACAGAGGTAAGATGTGGTGGGGTGTAGATGTGCATATTTGTGCTCATGAGTAAGAGATGAGAATGAGGAAATCTAGTATCTCATTTATTTTCTTAGTTGTATCTCAGAAATTATGCTGGTGGTTAAAAGCAGAAATGGGGGGCGCCTGGGTGGCTCAGTTGGTTAAGCGGCTGCCTTCGGCTCAGGTCATGATCCCGGAGACCCAGGATCAAGTCCCACATCGGGCTCCTTGCTTGGCAGGAGGCCCGCTTCTCCCTCTCTCACTCCCCCTGCTTGTGTTCCCTCTCTGGCTGTGTTTCTCTCTGTCAAATAAATAAAAAAAAATTAAAAAAAAAAAAAAAAAAAAAAAGCAGAAATGGCCAGCCAAGATGGTATTTTGCCCATATGCTTCTTGCCTATATTTGTCAGAGTTTTAAAAAAAAGAAACAAAAGGTACTCCATCAGGTTTGGTCCCGGCTAGCTGGGAATGCTTCTGTCCAGGAGCAAGACTCTTTTGTCTCCTTCGAAATCGTTCAGGCCAGATCAAGAATCAGAATGAGTATGGGACAGATTAACAGCAGAAAATCAAATTTAGTTTAGTACCTATGGGGAATCACACAGACACGGAAATTCCAAGGGACAGTCAGGCAAAACGAGTTGTATATGTCATTTTGAATGAAGGAGAAGAAGGTAGAGGTCTGGGACTTCAAAGGGAAGGAATGAATTCATGAGAAAATGAGAAAGAGTGTTTGGTTAATGTAGTTGCTGGGCCACTCAGAACCAATGGGACATAGAGAACTTTGACCGAAGAGGCCTTGATGGGTGTCTCCTATCTACCGCGCTTGATTCATTCATAACAGTGTGGTCAGTTTTCTATGGTGATAGCCCTCCTCCTGGAGCCAGTCCTCTATCTGAATTCTTTTTAGGCTATTGCGGGGGAGGTAAAGAGCTTTTCACCAATCTGGTGAGTTTGATTGCTTTTTTTTTTTTTGAGAGAGAGAGAAAGAGAGAGGGAGAATAGGGTTGGGGAGAGGCATGGGGAGACTTGAGAGAGAATCTCAAGCAAGCTCCATGCCCAGTGTGGAGCCCGATGTTGGGCTTGATTTCACCCCCTGAGATCATGACCTGAGCTGAAATCAAATAGTCAGATGCTTAACCCACTGAACCACGCAGATGCCCACTGATTGCTTTTAGTTCAAAATAATCTTCATGCCAAAGTGGCCTGTTTGGGGCAGCCTGCTCTTGGCCCCTGCACTTCACCATTTGGTTCAGAACATGTTTCTAATGCCAAAATCAGTGTGATTCCTCTGCATTAAAAAAAAAAATAAAAAAATATGTATATACAGACACACACACACACACACACACACACACACACACACACACATATATATAATCTGAGTTACTTTCCACATTTAAAAAATTGAATAGGATTTCATAGTAGGAAAATGTCACTTCCCTCTTCTACCTCTTTTAAAAATAGGAGTCCAACTCGTATTCTGCTCTCTTCAAGGCAATTTCTGGCCTAATGGGATTTTTCTTTCCTGGGACTTTCAGAAATTACTTCAGAACAGTGTTTTCAGGCAAGCATAAAAATATGCCCTGGTGTGGGTTACAGGAAACATCCTCACTTCACCAGTTAACATGTGGTGAGCTGTATCTCAGACACCAACGAGTATCCTTTGCCCAGAATGTGGAATCCTTGACAGTGTATCCCTTAATCTTGGTGCAAGTAAATAACTTTGAGGAAACATCAAGTTAGTATACGTGTCTGTGGACCTCTGTTCTAAAGGAGTTATTAACACCTGTGTCATGTTTGGGGGTGGGAGAAATGATAGCTTGAGCACACCTTGAAATCCAAAACTTGAAATAAAGGAAGTATGAGTCAGGGCCATCCTTGTTTTACTTCCTGACCGAATCCCATGTGTCAAGATTAAATGGGGTGGAATTTCACTGAGCCTGTGACTTGGGTTTGGTTAGTGGACCACACTTCACCAACCATTAGTCTAAGAGAAACTGACACTTTGATTTTTTTTCTAAAGATTTTATTTATTTATTTGACAGAGAGAGAGAGAGAGAGAGAGAGAGAGAGAGATCACAAGTAGGCAGAGAGGCAGGCAGAGAGAGAGAAGGAAGCAGGCTCCCTGTGGAGCAGAGAGCTCGATGAGGGCCTCGATCCCAGGACCCTGAGATCATGACCTGAGCCAAAGGCAGAGGCTTTAACCCACTGAGCCTCCCAGGCGATTTTTAATTAGTTGACTCAGCTGCATTGAGAGACTGACTATGAACCTCCCTGTACTTACTGATTCCATAGAACCTCAGAACTTTATCTCCCTCTGCCCTCACTCACAGTTGCTTCATCAGTGGGTTATTTCTGTCCACAATTCCATCTTCTCTTTTCACTGACACCTCTCTGGATGTGGATGAGGAGCCTCTTCTTTTTGTAGAATTTTTCCCCTAGTCAGAAACGTGGGAAATCAAAGCAGGTGGAAGCTCAAAAGCTAGAACCGCGTGTGTCACCAGGACAGCTTGGGCGGCTTCAGTTTGCATCAGGACAGTAGGTCTTGTGAGGATAAAGTGAAAGTATCCCTTGGAAGTCTCAGTGGAAAGGAAGTGGGGTTGTCAGCGGTCAGTCTGAGGGAATCACTCCTCCCCAGCTGGGACCCAGCTGAAATCGGTCAGTCTAGGGAAACAGAGGTTCTGTCTGTTTTCTCTGTTGTATCCTAGATAAATATAGCCAGTGGTTAAAAGATGGGAGGTGTCCTTCCAATCAAGAGGGCATTTTGTCTATACAACACCGTTTTTTCTGGCAAGAATAAAACAAGGTAACAGCTATAAGTAGTTCCTAAGCCTGAGAATAAGAATAATTTTTTTTTTTTTAATTTGCAGGAGCAGCTACAAACCCTCCCCATGACAGACTAACTAAAGTAGGGGCTTTATTCAGTGGTACGAAGTGGAGGTCCATCACTCAGTCCCCAAGGGGAAAGAAAAACGGGAAAACTAGGGGCCTGTTTTGATGTTGACAGAAAAAGTGAAACCTCTGCCCAGTTACTTCCAAAAGACTTTTCATCTTTTCATTCTGGTCTTTCCATGAAAGTTTGAAATTACAGGAAACATTTCTTAAAACAGTTGTATTGTGATGCAATTCATATATACGATTCACCCATTTAAAGTGTTATTCAATGTTTTTTAGTATATTCACAGAGACGTGCAATAATCATTAGTCAATTTTAGAACATTTTAATGACCTCAGAAAGGAACCTGATACCCTTTAGCTACTGCATCGTGTTTCCCCAACTCCTTCCTTCCCCCAGCCCTTAGCAACCACTGATCTACTTTCTGTCTCTATAGAGACTCCTACTCTGGACATTTCATATGAATGGAGTAATATGATTTGTGGTCTTTTGCAACTAGCCTCTTCATTTATCATAGTATTTCCAAGATTCATCCTTATTATATAGCATATGGAAGCATGTTTGTTAACCAAAGGGTATTTAATTAGCCAAAAAATCCTGCTTAACATAAAGGTGACAAAACACCTATTTGGTCAATATTTTATTTTATTTTATTTGTTTATTTTTTTTACTATTTTATTTTTAAGTAATCTCATCATCCCACCTAGGGCTTGAACTCACAACCCTGAGACCAAAATTTGCATGCTCTGTAGATGGAGCAGGCCAGGTACTCCTGGTCAACATTCTAATTGCAAGAGTAACGTATGCTTATTTTCAGATCTTTTAATTAAAATTAAAAGAAATTTTAATTTCTTGCTAATATTAATTTTTTAGATTTGGATTGTCTTTGGTTAGTAAGACTGCCCTGGAAATTTATTTTCCTAAATTAGGTTCCTCAGGTCCTTTCAAAGGAGCTAGCTTGCAGATCTTAGAATTTTATGTCCAAAAGGAATGCAAGAGATTAGCTAAATCTCTAAAGAATGAGGAACCAATCTGTCAATATGAGAACAAGGATGGCCCAAAGATGTTTTGGTTAATGACATCACAGAACCAAACCCAGTTCTCTGGCCAGGGAGAAGACTATCACCTGTATACTGGCTAATACGCTTCCCTTTTCCAAAATCCTTCCAAAATGTTGGGAAGGAAAGTAGTTAGTATTTACTGAGCACTTGCTTTATATCAAATCCCATACTAAGCAATTTACTTCTTTTACTTGGGCTTCATAACAACCCTGGGAGATAAGTACTTTGTCAGAGAGCAAGAATTTCCTGTCCCCTTCAAGGTGCATCAAGCCAGACCAAGAATCAAATGAGCATGAGACAGATTAACAGCAGAAAATCAAATTTAATTTAGTAACAATGGGGAATCCACACAGACATGGAAATTCCAAATGATAGGCAAATGAGATACATACATCATTCTGAATTAAAGAGAAGAAGGTCATCTGGGATATCAAAGGGAAGGAATGAATTCACGAGAAAATGAGAAAGAGTGTTTGGTGAATGTGTTTCCTGGGCCACCAAACAATGGGACATAGAGAACATTGCTCAAAGAGGCCTTGCTGGGTTCCTCCCTGTCTACCATACCTAGTTAGTTCGTAAGAGTGTAGTTAGTTCTCTACGGTGACAGCTCTCTGGAGCCAGTCCTCTATCTAGATTCTTTTTAGGCTATTGAGGGGGAGGTAAAGAGCTATTCCTGAACCTTCTGGGTTTTGATTGCTTTTTAACTCAAAATAGTCTTCATGTCAAGTGGCCCACATTGGAGTGGGGCTCTACAAATATTAATCTAACTCGTCCTTTCCATCATCAACAACCCTTGATTTTTTTAGCATTTACTATGCACCAGCTAATATGTTCCACTTTTCATAGATATAATCTCTAATTCTCACCACCATCCCAGGGCTGGGATTAAGGTGAGGTCAGTGAAGCACTCACCAGGTGTAAAATTTAAGGGGGTAAGGGAGACCCAAACTCAATGATCAAGATAAATTATATTTCTGATTTTAATGCAATGAAAAAATTTTCATATTTTAATGGAAAATGTAAATGATATTTTAGTATTTAAGAAATATTTTACTAAAAATAATATGTATATTATTACTAATGCATTCTCGTAGTGCATAAAAAGTAATATGCATAAATGATATTTTGGGGGCATAAGTGGTATTTTAACAGAATTTTTTAAAAAAGATTTTTATTTTGGGGCGCCTGGGTGGCTCAGTTGGTTAAGCAACTCCCTTCAGGTCAGGTCATGATCCCGGAGACCAGGGATCGAGTCCCACATTGGGCTCCCTCCTCGGCAGGAAGCCTGCTTCTCCCTCTCTCACTCCTCCTGCTTGTGTTCCCTCTCTGGCTGTGTTTCTCTCTGTCAAATAAATCAAATCTTTAAAAAAAAAAGATTTTTATTTATTTCTTTAACAGAGAGAAACACGGCCAGAGAGAGAACACAAGTAGGGGTCGTGAGAGAGGGAGAAGCAGGCTTCTCGCAGAGCAGGGAGCCCGATGCGAGGCTCGATCCCAGAACTCCGGGATCATGACCTGAGCCAAAGGCAGTCACTTAACTAACTGAGCCACCCAGGTGTACCATAAGTTGTATTTTAATGTAATATCTTTGGAAAATGAAAATTAGTGCAAATAAATCAGTGATGAAAAAAATATTCAGGGGCACCTGGGTGGCTTGGTAGGTTAACCATCTGGCTCTTGGTTTCGGCTCAGGTCATGATCTCAGGGTTGTGAGATTGAGCCCCACATCAGGCTCAGTACTCAGCAGGGATTCTGCTTGGGATTCTCTCCTCCTCTCCCTCTGCCCCTTCCCCTCTTCAGGTGCTCTCTCTCTCTCTAAAATAAATAAATAAATCTCTCTTTTAAAAAGAAAAAGAAAAATATCAAAATTTTAAATAAAGACACTATTATTTGTTTTACAGCTCTGTGTTATTGTATAATAGAAGTCATTTCCAGTTAGCCAGCCGTGGACCTACACTATCTGCATTTCCTTGCTAGGTCATTTGGTTTATGAGAGTTGACAATGATCTGAACAGACTGAATAACAAGGGACCATATCTATGGTCATGTTTTTGACTATCGAGCTTTTATAAACTTTCCCCCACTTGTTTCAAAATCTGGGAGGATATTTTGTTAAGTATATGTATAGTTGTTGTTTTTTTCTTTTGTCTCAGGCATAGCCCTGCCTGACAAACTGGCATTACTATGATCATTTTACACACGACAAGCTGAGGCTCTGAGAGGTTAAGTAATTAGTCACCAAGGGTCACATAACTAGGAGGCCATGGAGTTGACCTGACTCTGAAATCCATGCTCCAAAGTCATGTTGTGTTTTGTTTAGGACATTAGACCAAGGTTGGTGGATGTTTTCTGGAAAGAGCCAGATAGTAAATATTTTCAGCTTTGCAGGCCGTTGCTCACTTTTACAACTGCTCAACTCGACCTTGTAACAGGAAAGCAGCCGTAGACGATCCATGAACAGTCCTGGCCATACTTGGCTGTGGGGGAGCTGGCATTAGACCATAACAAAATACCGCAGAGGTAAATATGTTCTCTCTGAAGATGTTCTTTCCAGGTTTCTTTGACATCTTACTCTACTCTCATCTCAGCTTGTTCTCCATCAGAATCTGAATTCCTCATTAGATGGGAGACATCACCCATCCAATTGTAGTTTTCCAATCATGAACATTAACCGGCATTTCAGAGTAATTGAATTTCAAAGCAGGCTGGAGGAAAGGCCATGTTTTCCTGCTTCAAATAAACTCCAATAGAAGACGTTAAATTTAAGAAACCAGTTTAACATGTTCTGTGGTTACTTGGTTAAAGGCCCTGTTAATACTACTTCCAAGAAAACGTGACTTCATAACAAAACAGCACAATAAGCAAAAAGAGCTTTGCTTTCTGAAGGTATACAAGTAATTGTTTTACAAATATAAATATAAACTAGAAATTAAATGTAAATATGAATAACTATGAGGGTGAAGCGGTTTAACAGACTTGTTGTTCACAGGTATCTAGTCCTTGCTTGCCTTCCAAATTGTCTGAGAATTTGGGGTCCAACAAGACACGCTCCTGCTCTACTTGCTGGGCATAATACTAGGAAAAAAAACAAGGCAGCCCTTGCCCTCAAAGAGCTTAAACTAACTTGTAACATGGTCCAAAAGAGGATAAATTTAATATTTTCTTTTAAAATGTTATTAATTCTGAGGAGGATAAATGACCTCAGATAGCTTTAAGCAGAGAACATCAGAAATGGAATGCAGAACCCATTTTTGCTCGCACAGTATTTTGCAGGCCTTCTAACCTGCAGGCATATTTTCACACAGTTCAGTCATAATGCATGTGTCATTTCCTACTCCATTTACTTCATAAACATTATATCATATACTACGGGGAGTATCCAGAAGGATTGTTCTGAATGGCTGAATAATATGATACTGACTTATTCATGAAACGTTTACTGATGTCGCTAAGCCAAGCTCTGCTGTTGGCACTGGGTATACAGCAGTAGATAAACATATCAATTATTCTGGAGCATCGACACCAGCAGGGAAAGTTATTTCAGAACAACAAAAGCATGCTTCATAGGTCATGATCCCAGAGTCCTGGGATTGAGCCCCACATCAGACTCTCTGCTCTGTGGGAAGCCAGCTTCTCCCTCTCTCACTCCCCCACTTGTGTTCACTCTCTTGCTGTCTCTCTCTCTCTCTCTCTGTCAAATAAATAAATAAAATCTTTAAAAAAAGAAAAGAAAAGAATGCTTCAAGTGTGTGCTAGGAAAAAAGCAAGTAGCACAGAAGGGTCAAAGTTCTCTAGAATGAGACTCAATACAAGAAAGTAGAATAATACCTATAAATCCTGGGGGGAAGAATATTGTTTGAGACCAGGTCATCATTTAGGCCTAGGAACTCACTTATGGGTATGAATGGATTTAAGAACTATATTAGCCCTTCCTGAAAAGACAGCAAGAGCTCTCACCCAGGGGTGAATGAAGAAGCCTAGGAACAGGATTCGCTGTGAGCAATGGTCATGTATATTATAGCACTAAAACTGAATAACCAAGGAAATATGAGAACTATGATTCCAGAAGACAATTTATATATACTCATTATTCATGGTAGTTAATGTGCCATAAAGTCATTGTGAACACTGAATTAGTAAAGACTGAGCCATTGCTCCTAAGGGAAATGGTTTTTCTAGGATTAGGGTTCCTACAAGCCTCTGGTTACAATATTTTTGTTGACCAGTCAATACATCATCTTATTTTATCTATGTTTCTGTTCAAAGACACTTTATTTAGGGGCACCTGGATGGCTCAGTAGGTTGACCGTCCGAGTCTT
The DNA here is from genome assembly GCA_004023965.1 of Spilogale gracilis. NCBI lineage: Eukaryota > Metazoa > Chordata > Mammalia > Carnivora > Mephitidae > Spilogale > Spilogale gracilis. The sequence continues at coordinate 159,047 of PITA01002311.1, forward strand.
GATTTCGGCTCAGGTCATGATCTCAGGGTGTGAGACTGAGCCCCACCTCGGGCTCCACCTTCAGCAGGGAGTCTGCTTGCGAGTCCCCCCACCCCCCCTGCACTCTAAAATAAATAACTAACTAACAAAAGAAGTCTTTAAAAATATAAGAATAAAGACATTTTAATAGGTATTGTTGACGCGTTAACACTGAACTCATGGCCAACAGCACTGTAAGTCATGCCTGAATGAAGCTTATCTGAGATGCATATTTTCTCTGGAAGGTGCATCACAGCCCTTCAGGACTGTGCTTGGAGACCATACAAAAGGGAAAAATCACCAAGAAAAAGCACAAGAAGCAAAAAACTTGACGGTAAATAGACTAAAAAGGACATTGGTTATGGGAGCTGAAACAAGAAGGCAGGATGTCGCCATGTCTGACCTCATCTGAGGCTGAGCATGTTAGGCAACCCAGTTTTTTGCCATTCTGCATGTCCATCGATGACTGCAAAAGCACCCCAAGTATTGATTTGGTACAAATACATTTCAGTGATTTAGTAAATTCATAAATATGAAATCCACAAATAGGGGATTGACTGTGTTTTGCCAATAGGAACAAAAAATGTGAGTTTGTGTGAGTGTGTGTGTATGCTCTGAAGGAGGGTCCAGGGAGGGTATGAAATGTGATGTGTGTTAACTTTCTTGTCTTCCTTGGTAGAAAATGAGGGGCTAGAACAGATATAATAAATACAACAGAAAGAGTTCTTGTTGAATACATCAATACATAGAAGCTTCAATATTATTTATTTTTAAAGTAAAAAAGGAATCACTAGATGAACTAAAAATAATTTTATAATGGATGAAAATCGGGAGATAGACATTGCTTCAGAGAAGCACTGGGTGTGCTGATGCCCTCATTATTTGTAACAGAGGATCATTCGTTACTGTCTTAAGTTATTAAAGCAAAGCCTAGAGCCAAGAGAGGAAAGACAACTGTTCTGGCAAAGGACAGCGGCAGGAAGCACGGCAGAAGTTAGAAACGCACCTTCCAGATGCCCAAAAATCCCTGCTAGGGGTTCACCTGGGTGGATAAAGGCAGATTACCTCCAAGTGTGTCAGCTCGGGTCCTCCCAGAAGCAGGCACCAGCACGCACTGGGACCAGTGCAGGAAGGAGGAAGGAGAAAGGAGGTGGGGGTGGGCAGAGAGAGAGTTCACCCCGTGGTACACATCTGACATCTGGGAAAGGAGGCAGGCAAGGAAGGCTTGCGAAGGGAGAGCTGCAGTGCGGTTGTGAGACTGTTTCCGCCAGGCTGATGGGGTATCCCCGAGCCAGAGTTGCCTGGTGGGGAGTCTTCCCTGAGGCAGGAGGAGCCAGCCTGGTCTGGCTCAAGGACCCCCACAGTGCTCGGTTACCTTCTGGGACCAATTTGGGGGAGCCACGGCTTCATGTGAATGCTGTGGTGTGGCTGGTGACGTGGGTGACTTCACCATGCGTGGCAGGTGCTTTTGAAGGCAGATATGAGAGACACTCCTATGGGTTCCGCACCCATTTTATCTGTTACTCCAATAAAGGAGAACTCACTTGTTCTCTCTCTCTCTCTCTCGCTCTCTGTCCCTTTTTAAAGATTTTATTTATTTGAGAAGGAGCGATAATGAGAGAGAGGGAGTGAGCATGAGAAGGAAGTCAAAGGGAGAAGCAGACTCCCTGCCGAGCAGGAAGCCCTATGTGGGGACTCTGTCCTGGGACTCCAGGATTTTGATCTGAGTGGAAGGCAGCTGCCTAACCAGCTCAGCCACCCAGACACCCCTCACCTGTTCTCTTTAAAAGGGCTCTCAGATTGAGCCATAAACTAAAACCCAACCAGATGCTATATGAAAGATCCCTTAAAACAGAAGGATCCAAAGGTTAAAAGGGATAAAATCATGCTAGGTAAAGGCTAACAAAAAGAAAGTCTAGTTAGAGTTATAATCATTTGATGGGATTCAGGCAAAGAAAGCACATTAAAATGAAAAAGGATATAATACCTGAAGCATTAAGTCTAGGTAATAAAAGTAAAAAGCTATGAAATCAAAACTTAATCGTTTGGGAACTTGAATTTGTCCCTCAGTGTAATGTTACACTTTGCTAAAGGGATCTTCCATTCTTAGCGTTTAGATACATGATTTCAAGATGATGGAAGAGAAGAAGATACTTGATTCCCGGACCAGGGGAAACTCCTTATTTAAATTCTTATTTTATACCATATCTCCTTTACATGGCATATATTGCACGTTGCAATTTCATACTTACTGGTGTGTTTTATTTCTTTAATGCCTGACTCACCCTCTAAAATGCCACCTGATCCAGAACCCAGGGGAGGATAGACTTCCTGGACGATTGCACATTTCCTCTGAGGATGAGAGAGAATACATATTAAGCTGTTACAGTGTTTTGTACTCAGAGAGGAACAAGGAAATTCATTTTTCACTCAGTACTTACAATGGGCTTCTCCAAAGCCCAGTGCCATTATAAAAATAAGACATTAAGATATATATGAAGTCAGTGGTTCTAGAAAGTGAAAAATAAAAATCACTTGTTCTGGGAGCACACAGGTGGCTCAGTCAGTTAAGTGTCCAACTCTTGATCTCCGCTCAGGTCCAGACTCAGGCTGGGGAGTTCAAGCTCCGCCTTGGGCTCTGTGCTGGGCATGGAGCCTGCTTAAAAAAAGTAAATAAAAATCCACTTGTTCTGCCCCTCTTGCCTTTCAGTAACTGTCCACTGTAAGGGGTCTAGTAAAGACTCAGCAAGTCAGAGGGGTTGGTTGAGCCAGTTCATAGACATGAAAAATGACACATGTGCTCAAAATAGTCTAGCCTAAACTTAATGACTCTGGTCTGAGCCTTCCAGTGACCGGATATGTGGCTTTTGACACACTGGCCTAATATGGCTCAAAATGAACAGACCTAGCAATTAAAGAGTCCCCTTCTTTGGAAGGGGATCTCTATCTTCCCCAATATGACCTCACTCATAATTAATCTCCACAGCATTCCTCTCTTGGGCAGGTAGGTGGCAAGTGAAAGATGATGTAATTTCCCCTAGCTCGTCTGGTGAGTCAGTTGCACAACTAGGAACAAAGCCCAGTTTTACTGGTGGCTAAGTCCAAGAGGCTCAGCCCTACCTCGGGACACCACCTCTTCAGTAAAATGACTAATTAAAACAGTCAATTATTTGCTGTGGGTCTTGCTCTTACAAACACTAGACACGTTTCGGTCCACGTTTTCCAGAAGCATGCAATCTAAAGGAAGCAAAAAATGGAGAGGACCAAGGCATGGGAAAAATGCTTATGTAGATGAGTAAGGTCTTCTATTTAATGCACAACATAGCGACTATAGTTAATTATCCTGTATCGTATCCTTGAAATTTGCTAACAGAGTAGATCTTAAATATTCTTGCCACACACGTGAGAATATGTAACTGATAACCTTATTGTGGAAATAATTTTACAATATACACATATATCAAATCATCATGCTTTATATCTTAAACTTATGCAATGTTATTTGTCAGTTATATCTGACTATCCATGCTGAGCAGACAGAGGAATATGTGAGTATGGGACTCAATTTTTAACCAGTTTTTTCTGGGGTGAGGTATTTCAAAATCTCAATTTTTAACCTCCTATTTGAGCTTCTTCTGCTCATTCTGTTTTGGAACTTCATTCATTGCAAAATAACAGAACCTTTGCAAGAAGTGTCAAATAAAAGCATACATGAATGGATCCAGGTTAATTTTTTTCCCAAGCAGACTCTGCACTGAGCACAGAACCTGACACATGGGGCTTGATCTCCTGACCCTGAGATTACAATCTGAGCAAAACCAAGAGTCAGATGCTTAACCGACTGGGCCACCTAAGGGCTCCTGAATGGACTCAGGTTATTAAGAAGGGGTTAGAGATGCAGGATGAAGTCTGTTCTGTGGCTCAGAATGAAGGGAGAGTTATTCCTGGGCAGAATCACTGAGAATAAAGGCCCGGGGCAAATGGTTCTTAAATTTCTATTGGAGGAATGCAGAACAGGTGTTTCCCAAGGCTCTCTAGTCCGTTGACCAGTTGCAAGTTGATATTCTTCCCCTTCTATTCCCTCCCACAAGGAGTGGTCGTCCGTGGGCCCTAATATCATAAAGGACCATCTCCAGCTTGCACCTGCGGGCTGATTACTGTTCCACCTCACCTCCAACTTGGCTCTTCTCTCTCAGCCAAATAGGTTGTAGGAGAATGGGTCATAACATAGTTTCAAATAATTTTTATAATTTAAAAAACCAGTCTTCCCAAACATGATATTTTGGATCTGCAGGCCAGGGTTGATCAGAGGTTTACTTTTAACTTTTATTTGATTATGGTTCTTTTTCTTTTTTTAAGATTTATTAATTTATTTGAGAGAGAGAGCAGACCAGCAAGAACTTGAGTTGGGGGGAGGGGAGAGGGAGAAGCAGACTCCCCGCTGAACAGAGAGTTGGACTCAGGGCTCAGCCCCAGGACCCTGGGATCATGACCCAAGCTAAAGACAGAAGCTTAACCGAGTGAGCCACCCAGGCGCCCCTTGATTGTGGTTCTTGATCAAGACCTTACATAATGTTGCAGAAGTAAATCCCGTTTCAGTACCCAAGGACCCCAAGGCCCTCCTTCCTTCTTAACCCCTCTTTCATCTTGCATCTTAATCTTTAGTTTATTTCCAACTCCTTGTTCCCTTTCAAACAGAAGACTTCAACATTCTTACCTATTTTCATTTTCTGATATCAGAACTCACCTCACTCCCATTTTACATCTCACTGATGTGGCCCTGTCCCCCCTTTCTTTTTCCTTTTATTTAAGCTTTTTACCTGGAAATAATTGCAAACTTGCAGAAAGGCTACAAGAATTTTAAAAAAACCAAACACCCAGAACACCAATAACCTTTTACATGGATTCACCAATTTTTAACATCTGGCTATATATGCTTTATCATTTGCTGTCATCTGTCCCATTTTTTTTTCTGAACCATTTGTGAATGCATTGTCCATTTAGTTATAAATACTCAAGCTCTATTTCCTAAGAATCAGGATTTTCTCTTACATAACCACTGTAGTTATCAACCTCAATTAATATAATGTTGATACCATACTTTTATCTAATTTGGTGTTCATATCCCAATTTTGTAAATTGATCCAATAATTTTTTTGCGTGACTTTTTTTCTTCCATTACAGAATCCAATCTATGACCAGATACTGCATTTGTTTATAACATCTCTTCAGTCTCCTTTAATCTAGAACATTTCCACAGCCTTTCTTTGTCCTTTATGACATCAATCTTTTTTAAGAACATGGGTCCCTTTTTATTTTGAATCTTAAAAATTTTTTTTTCCTTTCAGAAATTTTTGGGGTCACCTGGCTGGCTCAGTCAGTTGAGCATCTGATTCTTGGTTTTGGCTCAGGTTGTGATCGCAGGTCATGGGATTGAGCCCCATATCGGGCTCGTGCTCAGCGTGAAGCCTGCTTAAGGTTCTTCCCTCTCTGCTCCTCCTTCTGCTTGCTCTCTCTCCCCCTCTCTCCTCTCAGATAAATAAATAAAATCTTAAAAAAAAAAAAAAAAAGCGGCTCCTGGGTGGCTCAGCGGATCAAAGCCTCTGCCTTCAGCTCAGGTCATGATCTCAAGGTCCTGGGATCAAGGCCCACATTGGGTTCTCTGCTCAGCAGGGAGCCTGCTTCCTCCTCTCTCTCTGCCTGTCTCTCTGCCTACTTGTGATCTCTCTCTCTGTCAAATAAATAAATAAAATCTTAAAAAAAAAAAAGCATTTT